>JAPZDV010000023.1:22354227-22367443 GCA_029814665.1 Acanthurus lineatus
ATATAGACATAATACAACCAAAGACAACACTGAGTCAGTTTGGACTAGAATGCTTTCTGAAACAAATATGTTTTTAGGTGCTTTTTGAAAGCATCCACTGAGTCCAGAGAGCGCAGGTCCAAAGGAAGTTCGTTCAGGTCTAAAGGAAGATGTGTACTACCAAATAAAATAATAAATAAATAAATAAATAAATAAATTTAAAAAAAAAAAATTAAAAAAAAAAATGAAGTGACATCAGATTCAGTTTTTTGGCTCCACTTACAGAAAACACACAAGACACTTACTTGTGACCTTCATCAGTGTTTTTACAAATAGTTTATACTTTTGTCCATAGGCAACTAACAGAGCTTATTATATGTAGTAGATAGAGTATCTGAAAATAAAAATTAGGGGACAGAAGTTGATTGCTTTATATTTTTTCCCTAGACTTACAAAAAAATCATCCGTTATGTCC
Source organism: Acanthurus lineatus (assembly GCA_029814665.1). Taxonomy (NCBI): domain Eukaryota; kingdom Metazoa; phylum Chordata; class Actinopteri; order Acanthuriformes; family Acanthuridae; genus Acanthurus; species Acanthurus lineatus. The sequence goes on from JAPZDV010000023.1 coordinate 22,354,682, forward strand.
CTTCTTATTTTTATTTTATTTAATTTTTTTAGACAAGCGACAAGGAAACATGTTCTGAGTTTACAAAAACCTGTAGATCCTAATGCGTCTAGGCGGTGTCAACAGAGCTCGTTTTACGTCATTGCGTCATTTCCGGCGCAGGCGCAAAATTCTTTTTGCTGTCGCGTGTGCGGCCTCTCTTCCTCTACCGCCATCATGGGTCGCATGCACGCTCCCGGGTGAGCTCTATTTTCCTCATTTTTATTAAAAATCACATCGCCCGGTCGGTTTTAATGGCAATATACAACCACTAAACATGTTATGAACAAATGATGACCAATTTGAACAATCCACCTCAACCTTAAAGCGAGAAAAAAGTTCAAGTTTGCGCACATTCAAATCGACATCCATCTTTAGCTCGCTAGCTAGCTAGCATTTAGCAGCCGGCCCTGTCGACTTAGCAAGATCTGTACGCTTTACCTCAGCCTCCAAGTTAGACAGTCAAATATTGGATAATAACGTCTCAAATGCAAGATCTACCCCTGTTGTTTTCTAAGAAATTAAATAGTTGTGACCAAGGAACTTGACGATAAGTGTTACAACAGGTAGCTCCGGCTAGAGAGAAGCTAACGTTATCCGGCCGAGTCAATCTGTGGCTTCCATCACTTTTAAAAAATATGCATGTGTTTTGTTTGCTTTCACATCACGACATATTCTTTAATCTGCTAAGGTTTCTAACTAGCCGCATGTCCTTCTTTTTTCAACAGAAAGGGCTTGTCCCAGTCAGCTCTGCCTTACAGGCGCAGTGTTCCCACTGTGAGTATTTTAATGCTAAAGAAACATGTCCCCCATAATTACAATAGCAAAATGTTTCTGGACTGATTTGGTAAGTTAACCACTTAACTTTTACTTGCAGTGGCTGAAGCTCACATCTGATGATGTCAAAGAGCAGATTTTCAAGCTGGCCAAAAAGGGTCTGACCCCCTCTCAGATCGGTAAGTATGTTGAAAAAACGGAAAAGGGTTATAAACCTAGATATTAAATATTATGCTCAAGAAGAAAACTTAAGGTTTCTACAAAAAGCAGTATATGTATTTCTCTACAGTGCAGTAGTGCCTGCTCTATTTGTTAGGGGAGAGGGAGGATGTTGTCCCCTCCATCAGTATGACTTCTAAAGCAGCCTTTGTACAAAACTGTTTTTTGGCTAATGTTTTCAGAGAAGGTAATTAAAAGAATGGGTGAGGATGCTACAATGATGAATTGTCTGTTAAATACAAATTTAGTAAATTTGCATCTCAGTGAGGTTCATCACCTTCACAAATGTTAACAAGAGCATCAAAGCTCGGGTCCCTTCAAAGGAAAGTCCAGTAGGGCAGTTCAGACATAACTTTCTTGTGAGCAGTCTGTCTAAAACAAGTGACAGGAAAACAGTCGATATGCAGTTTATTAAGGAATGCTTATCAAGAGTGTTAATTTGGGAATCTTCTCGGCACAAACTACAGCAATCGTCATTTTTAAAAATGTTTTCTCTTTGTTGTAAATACTTTTTATATCCTCACCATTTGATCTTTTAAATCTTTTGCATTAGCTATTTTGCTAGGTTGTGTTGAAGGTCAGCATGGAAGTTTCCCCTTCAGCATCGATACATTTTAGAGGACATACTAGTAAAGGCCTATAGCTCTACAGGATAATGTGCTTGTATTGTTAAGCTTATTGATAAATATACAGAAATCGAGGCATGTAATCGGTTTCTAAAATTTTCTCAACCATAATTTCTGTGGGAAAGTGCTTAATGGCATTAACTCAATATTACTGAAAGACACTGTTGCTGACACTGTTATTGTTGCAAATCTGGCTTGTGAACAGAAACAACTGCAAACCCTGGCGTAATTTTAACCCTTATTTTTGGGTCTCAGCTTTTCTGCCTGTGTAGTTTAAGTACCTGTGAATGACATTAGACAATCAACTTTATTCCCCCAGAGGTGTTCACCCCATTTCAAATGGCTGTTTTCATTTGTCATGAGAGAAGGCAGACATGAAAAATGCATAATGCAAACTGCAAGCTGCAAGCATCATACACTGAGTGGAGTACTGAGCCTGTGTCCCTCCATGTTCTAGGTGTGATTCTGAGGGACTCCCATGGTGTGGCCCAGGTTCGTTTCGTCACTGGCAACAAGATCCTGAGGATCCTCAAGTCCAAGGGTCTGGCCCCTGACCTGCCCGAGGATCTGTACCACCTGATCAAGAAGGCCGTGGCAGTCAGGAAGCATCTGGAGAGAAACAGAAAGGTATCACACTTAAAGTTTGAAGCACCATGAAATGTTAAGCTCATCATCTTGTATGAGTGTTTTGAGGTTAATATAGTTGAGGAGAAAATTCCAGTTCTGTGTATTTGAAGTTTTTTCATTTGTGTTCACACAATGTTAAAGTTAGAAAGTACAAAGGCAACCACCCAAATAGTGAAGGTGCCCTTATCTCAAGGAGCCATTGGGATTCATAAAGAAAGACGATTATGTTCAGTAATTACTTCATGCCCATTTTCTTACTATGTTTACAGGACAAGGATGCCAAGTTCCGTCTGATTCTCATCGAGAGCAGAATCCACAGGCTGGCCCGTTACTACAAGACCAAGAGAGTACTGGCCCCCAATTGGAAGTAGTACGTATTATTTCTGCTTTGGGAAGCTTTTATTGTTATGTTTACACTGGAAGAACAGCAGCTACCAGTGAAATGTCGCATGTGACTGTGTGGTTTATCATCCACCAGGTTCTTTTTTAGACTGCATGATCAGTTGGGGGCTCTTTTAAATTTTAAATCTGTCTGTAATATTTGCTTTTACAGAGATTAAGTGTTTTGTCATTAAAAAAAAATCCTGACAAAGTTAAACTTAGTGGTGTCACAGAGCTGACACTAAATGTTTCATGTGGTCTAAATACATATAAAGATGCACAAATCATTGTCCTGCTCTTTCCATTATTGAGGGTAGTGATATTTCTGTTGTGCTAGAAAAAAGTTGGAGGTAAATTAGCAGAATGGCTTCCTGGTGCCACCTCTGCCAGTCCCCTTCAAACAATGAAATTATACTTTTTGTAATAAGGTTTTCATTACAAACTTAGTTGCGATTCTGGAGTTCAGTATTTATTTGGTTAATTTTTATGCTTGATGCCATGTATACATGGATTGTTTACACTGATTATTTATTTCTAATAACAGCAAACAGTATCTTTATTCAGATGTGAATTTATTCCGATTGTTTATACTGTTGGATTTTTTGAGAGGCGCTTCCTCTAATTGATTGTTTTCTTTTTCTGTTTTACAGTGAGTCCTCTACAGCTTCTGCTCTGGTGGCATAAACTCTACACATTTTTGGTTAAATAAAACAATTTAAATTTGATATTGTTCTGCTGTCGTTTTTTAATTGCTAAATTTGTTATTGTGTGTTTAAAATTATTTCTGATATTTGTTTAAACTGTTTTGGTGTTGTGGTGAGCCATTATCTTTATTTAATGTGAATTTAGAGATTCCTCTATGAAAGAATAATATGAAAGAGAAATTGAAACAACAACCTCACAAAGAACATTTCGATTTTCTTTTACTTGGAGTTTTTTTTTACCATCCCTGAAATCGCCATGATTTCAATTCCACTGATTATTGTCATGAAATTAGGGTGAAAGACTACAGAAAGGGCTTTCCTGGTAGTGGAATTTACGGGCACTTTCCATGCGTCAGACGTTACGTAATCCGACAAGTGGGCTGTCACGTGGGAGTTGTTTTTCTTTAAGTGAAGGCTGCCGTATCCAATCAGCGCCGCTTGACGTCACGCTTGTTTCTTTTTAAGGGGCCGTGTTGCAACACTTTGACATTCATCTCTACTACAACAACAACGACGACAACAGTTATAACTGAGAAACATGGAGAAAATACATGAGCACATTTGACGACGGGAATCGAAAAATGGCGCAGACTTGCCGAAAAATGAAGCAAAACGAAGCATATGTGTCACTGACAAATGCGAGGAATCCGTTTGTTTTCGACGAGGAATATCAGAATACGTGAGGAGTTTTTCTCAACGTTCACGCCACAAAATCCGAGGAGGGGAAGGAAGTGAAAAAAAATGGCTACGACCGTTGGTCCCGAGGAAGGTTGTGATCGCGCGGCGATGGAGACGTTTGGCAGCGGAGGGATGGCGCTTCTGCCCTGGACTAAACAGATGCTCACCGTACTGTGGGAACAGCTTCGGCTGCTGGTTCAAGTCATATACTACACCTTTATGTCAGGTAAGAAGAAAAAAAGAAATGTCAACACAAAACTTGTCTCTTTGTTTGTTTGCTTTCGCGCCCACCTTTAACTGTTCAACAGTTTTATTTAGCGTTAACCTAGTTAGCCGCCACTGTAAGTTTTTTTTTATTGTGCTTTCAACCGCAGTAAAATTACCCTTTGAATTTCCCCATGGTGAGTCATATGTATAAAAAAATATGATATAAATAGAGAAGCACTTTTATGGTGCCGGAGTTAATAGTTATACACAGGTGAACTTTCGAAATACTTAAAAAGGTCACCTGAGAAAAAAAAGGGGGTTTTCTCATATGATCTTGATGAGAAATGCTCATGTGACAATGATTATTAGTAACGAGGTAGGTGACATTTTAATATATGTACCTGTCATTAAAAGGATCTTTTTATACAGCCCTGTGATGGTTGTATTATTTGTGTTATGTTTTTTGATCATAGTGTATTTTTTTCCTATTTAAGATAAGCAATAAACAATAAGAGGCATGGTTTTGTTTAGCAGTGTTTTTCCATGATGACCTAAAAGGGATCATAATGTAGCTTTAAATCATAAGTTTTAATCCATTCTTAACACTTCTTGATTTTTCCATTTTTTTTTCAAAAACAGTTTTCCAGATGTTCAGGTTTGAGGTTCACGTGAGAATCACAGACGAGACGGGTCAACACATCCAGCACATGAGCACGGCATCAAACTCAACAGAGTCCTTCCTGTTCTCTTCCTTGTTCGACGGAGAAAACGGCGTGATGGTTGGAGGTTCGAACCCCCTCTCTAACTTCTGTGCTGACGTTGGCGACCCGTTTACTGGGAAATCCACAGCCGAGGCCCTGCTCTCCAGTCTGCGTGCTGACGACCTGTGTTGCGGGCTGGTGGATGATTTTGTGTCCAGAACATCTGGCAAAGAAGACGGCATCTTTCTGGGACACCAATCCAGCTGGAAAATGGGCTTCCCTGGCGACTGGAACATCTTTGTGTCAAGCAGCGAAAGCTCTGGTTCAAGTGACGCCTGCTGTAAAAGTAGCGAGAGGGTCTTCAAACAGGATATTTCGAAAGAGAACGTTTTCAAACAGGACATTTCTGAAGAGGAGAGAAGCTCTCACTGGAGTAGCGAGGAAGATCAGAACGTAGTCGAGTTTGACAGCGAGGAAAGTAGGGCTCTTTGGGAGTCTCTTTCAAAATCTAGTGATCCTTACAACCCTTTCTTTTTCTCTGCCTGCATTTCAACAAACACAAACATGGGGAAAAGTAAAAGTAAAAAGAGAGACAGCAGCGATACTGACCTCATGTCAGTGAGCAAGACCAGCGAGGAGATGTTGGGGCCTCGAGGCCTGAACATCTGGGTCAGTCGCTCCGACAGCGAGAGCAGCTGGAGCAGCTGGGCCAGTTCTGACGGCTCGAGCCCCGACATTGACGAAGAGAGCGAGAGGCTCTTGGAGTTTTTCAGCAGTGCTGACCCCTACAACCCCATGTGTTTCACCGCCTGCACAGTCAGTAGTACTTCACCTCAAACCACCAGCACCAAAGTCTCTAAACAACAGGCCTCACTCTCTGCAACACCCTCAAAGTCGGACACAGAGACTGAAGAGAAGGAGAGCAGCTTTCCTCCTTCATCCGAGGATGATGAAGAAGAGCAGCTATGGAGATCTCTCAGCCAAAATGATGACCCCTACCACCCCCTGAACTTTCAGGCCTGCCTTCACAGCTCCCAAACAACAGCACTCCAGTCCAGAGAAGATCCAGATATCCTTGATGTCCATCACACAAAAAGTCCACCCACGATGGGCAAGAAATGTACAAATGAGGCAAAAACACCTAAAAAAGCTAGAGCCACCAAGCCCCGCCTGCCAGAGAGACATTTAAAGCATCACTCCCATCCAGACAAAACACTGGTGCCCTGGAAAAGACCAGGAAAGACACCACAGCCACTGCCAGAGGAGCAGGAGGAGAGGAAGGAAAGCACCACCCAGAAAAAGGTCATTATCTAGTATTTCAGTTCATTGTTCAACTTTCAGACATGATTAGACCAAGCCCTAATGATATTTAAATTAAAAAGAGCCTATTCTGTAAATACTACTTTATTCCACTGTAGACTAAATAGTTTAACTTGGAATCAGTAAGTCCCGTCTTAAAATGTGTTTAGATATCAAGGAAAAACCCATTTCCCCAAAACGGTTGTTTTCCAAAACTGTTTAGGTAGATTAACTTTGCTTTTGCAAAATAGTGTGTTTCCCATATTTCAAGTCAGTACATTTGTGGGAGTCTTTGCTGACTTTACAAGCTGGTATGAAGCAGTTTATCTGGGTTAAGGGTTGATTCCTGCCTCTGCTGACACACACTGTTGTGTGCCGTGTGTTAAGCTGAGGTGTTGTTTGTCGTCGGCTAGCAACGCTGCTGGTCGTCATGACTAAGCCGGTCATGTGACTCCCGCGAGTCAGCAGAGAGTTATACTTCTTTATGGATTGAATGAAGTTGCAGCAGCATTGCAAAGTCATTTTGAGCACCTTGACTCTTAAAGCCCTGTTACATCAGACTCCAAAAATAAAGCCTGAGGCAGAAAAATAAGCCCCGGTCTTATTCTACTGACACACCTGTCTAAGAGCTGTCAGTCCCGGCAAAGTACACGGTCTTTGAAGTGTTGCGTTTGTGTCCGAACCCCAGAGGTTCAGACCAGTCAGCATCCAGTGAATGATAAGAGAGAAACAATGGCAGCTCCCGCAGAGATCAGCTCAGATGCTGCTTTGTGACTTTAGTTCTATCAGAACAGAATATTCTTTTATTTAAAAGATGAGTAAAGAGCAGAGCTTAAGACTTTTCTCAGTGGAAAAGATGTTTTCACTCTTTTTTTTTTTCCAACTGGTTTGATTTACCAACTGCTTCTGCTGGTATGATAGTTGATATGGTTGGTTAAAGTTAGATTGTTGTAGATGGTAATAGTGTTTTTTGAAGGTTCCTGCCCTTTTTTCAAATAGTTTTCAAAGACCACATCACAAAAAATTCTGTGTAACAAAGCCATCTGCTTTTTCAGGTTACTGAGCTCTGAGAGATCATAACCATCAATTTAATGACTTTTTATTCGAAGTTTAGATCGTCCTTGACTTGAATCAGTAGCAAGTTATGAATCCAAAAGAAGCACACAAATGTTATTTCATCATCAGTTTCTTTTTGACAAAATTAATTGAATTATTTTTTCTTTCTTCTGGATTTCAGGTGCGTTTTTCTCCTCTTGTTCAAGTCCATGTCATGCGTACCTGGCAGTTCGCAAGGCAGGCGTCACGTAAAGGACACTGGGAAGAAATGGTTAGAGACCGGGACCGCTTCCGGAGGCGGATCCAGGAAACGGAGCAGGCCATCGGCCACTGCTTCACGCAGGCCCACAGAGAGAGGATCCGGGCTTATCTGGACGGTGCCTTGAAATAAAGAAAGAAAAGTCCTGAACACTGAATGTCCTGTTTTCTTTTTGGATGAGAACTTGTGATTGGTTGCAATGCAACAGCGGATTTTGATTTTAGGCCAGTTAGAGTTTGATGTTAGGCCGACTTTGATGTTTGGTGTCAAGTTGAACAACTTTGTACCTCAAAAAGGTTTTATACATTTTGTGATTGTTGCACTGACTGACACTTTCTCTTATTAACCTCAGCATTAACGTGTGGAATGTTGTTTTTTTAATGCCTTATACTGATGACATAGTAATGTAACTTATTAATGTCCGATGGAGCTTTTCATTTATTTTTTAACCTTTTTTACTGTTTGTAAATGTTTTTATGTACGATCAAACCTCAGTGGTGATTTTAGAAGTAAAAGTAGATACTGATGCTATCATAAGAAAGCAGGGCTTTGCGGTACAAAGTGTTTTGAAAAGTTTTGTTCAAGCATGATGGATGTATAGCTTTGGTGCAATATTTGTCCTATTGTTCGAATATTTGAGTTCTTAATGTTTGATTTGTCTTGTATTTTCTTATTTGATGCCACTTGTTAGCAGTCCTGCGCTCGGTGTGAAGTTGGATGTTTTATTATACGGTCTGGACAGATTCAAACACTTTGTGCTTTGTGACTCACTCAGCTTCTCATGGTAACATCATGTAGCCAAAAAAAATTTGTCTTCAGGTGCTTCGTCAGTCAATAAAATTCATCACACTGCATCAGTTCCTTCTTTTTTTTTGCCTTTTATTCTACTCAACTAAAACAGAAAAGCGGACACAGTGAGGATGTTAGTCCTGACCAGAGTCACTTCCTGTTGTCGAGTCATGCATGAGAAAGCAAGTTTTCCTGCCCCAGTTTGGAGCAGTGGAGACCAAATCACACGATTTCAGAGAGTAAACACTGACACTGGTCAAACGAGCCAAACAGGAAGTCAGATTTCTCAGTGTTTTTTGTTTTTATGTAAAGAAACATGCAATGCTGCACGGATCAGCTGTGTTTGCCATCGATTCAGATGTTTGAACTATCAGCACAGCAACACAGGGTTCATTTCCTACAGCAGAGTCATGAGCTGCAAAGAAGCATGACTTTGCACAGCGAGGCGGCACAATCAGCCTTAATGAGGTTAGAAAAACAAATCAGCTTCACCTTGTACCTAGTTTGGACACGCCTGGTGTGTTCAAAGGTTCCTAAAATACTTTGTGGAAACACACCTGAGTCAGTGAGACTGCAGGAAAAACATGAACTAGTTTGTTTTGTTGTTGCTTTATACGAACTAAACTGTTCTTTCCATGTAAGTGTTGATTTAGTGAGTGGAAACTGCACAGACACCAGAATGTCTGCATTAAAAACCAGACTATGAGGCTAAAAAAATGAAGCACACTCTTTAAAACCCAGCATATGTTGATTTGTCTTTGCAGGTGTAAGACATCAAGAGCTTTCAGTTGAATTTGGGCTGAAATGTGCTGTGAAAGTGAACTCTTTTATCATTAAATACTTTTGTTTTTATGACTTCATTTCACTGTCCCAACTACAAGCTGAGCCACTGAAATGCTGTTAAAATATGGTTTAAGTCTGTGGTTTCAAACGAAATAACAAAAATATAAAAATACCTTTAATTCTTTTTGAAACTGAAAAGAAAGTTAGTGTTTACGTGAACTGCCTGCAACATTTGATACATTTCCCAGCATCATGAAGGAAGCTATGTGGAGCCACTGGAGCTGGACTTCTGCTCTCCTATGATGCAGAAAAACCTTTCTTAAGCAACCTTTGTCTGAGTTGAAAGTTGAAAGTTTTGTCTCAACATATAAACTTTATTTCAACAGCATTTCAGTGGCTCAGCCTGCAGTTTGGACGCTGATATGGAGTCAAAAAAACACAAGTATTTAATAATACAGACATGATAATGATAGAGTTCACTTTTATTTAATGTCCTAATGTCTTTTATGTGCAAAAAAAAAAGACAAAAAACAGCATGTGCTGGGTGTTAAAGTGTGTGTGCTTTATTTTATGTGCTTCAAATATACATATTTACCATTCAGTTAAATGCATGAGTGTGTGTGTTTAACTGTGTGTGCAGGTTTTTGCTTCATTCATCCAAACTGTTCCTCCATCGGTTCAGGGCTCTGTCATCGCTTGACTCTAACTCTCTCTCCTTCTATTTCTCTCTCTCCTCCACACACACACACACACACACATATACATACAACACACACATACTCATGAGCTTATAATTTCCCAGAAGGCCGTGGCTCTCCATGCAGACTGACTGCTGTAAGGCTGTCGTAAGACAAGGGTTAAAAACACCGAGGATGATGAAATGACTTTCCAGAGAGATGAAATCAATTAGCAGTTCTCCGCCGCTCTCCTCACCCCACCCCATCAACACATCAACACACACACACACGCACACACACACACACACGAACACTGAGATGGTGCAAAGATTAGCAATCGCTGACACTGTTGCTGTGTCAACCCAGCAGTGGGTCTTTTGCTGATGTTGTTCCCTCCTGCATCCCCTCCCACATGTTGACTATGTAAATTGATCTCCTGCTGGTGTTTCATACACACACACACAGACAAAAAAGGGTTATTTGATGAAGTTTGTGGTTTTAAATTAAACAACATAAATTTTAAAAATCCCTTTAATTTCTTTGTATTTATGTGAATCTCCTGGAACATTTTATACATTTCTCAGTATCATGAAGGAATCTGTAAGAAACCAGTGGAGTATGTCGGTTTTAAAAAACCTTTAAATTTTTTAAAGCACTTGGAACATCTTTCCACTCTGCTGTGAAGCAGGAAAAACCATTTTTAAGCAGCTGTTTTTAATTATTTAAAAGTCTCAATCAAGTTTTATGAAACCCAGAATAGCAACATCAACCAGTTCAACCAGTGAACCAGTCAGCCAAAAGTCCAGCGTGGAATGTAAAAGTCAAGCCAGCATCAAAAAAGTTCATGTTATTATGTTAAATTAAGACAAAAATGTGTCATATATTAGTTTTTAGAAGACACGTGCATAGGTTTTCGAGGGTTTTCTTTCCTTCCCTTGAACCAAGCGTCTCCAGACAAGAAAGCGTCAAATGCTGCACAGTTTGTAAAGTTCTTGCAACAAGCAGCTGTAGATAAAAACATGGTTAATATTGTTTAACTTTTTTCCAGCCTAACAGTGAAGCTTGAGTTAAACTTTTCTGTATCGATCTTGTGATGCAAGTGTGAGGAAAGTTTTATTTTTTTAGCAGAGCTGTGAGCCGAGAAGTTGAAAAAAAACCCCTCTAATATCTGTTTTTACTTTGATGTGCAATGAAAAGGCGAAAGGTGGATGCATTTTTCTGTTTGATCTCCACCTGTCTGCTATTCATGTTTCTGATTTTTGGTGATTTTGCTCAGTGAAGAGTGTCCGCGTCCTGCTTACAGACACTTTGAACAGATGCAAATATTCCTCAGAAGTGACTCAACATGATTCACAGTCACTCCATCTTCTCCTCCATCAATACTCCTGTTCTCCCTTCTTCTTCTTCTTCTTTTTGAACCCTGTCTTCTTGTTGTATCTTTGTCTCCATCTTTCTCCTCCTCATCCTCTCTCCCAGCATCATTAGCTGTGGCCTAGGCGACCCCGTCTCCAGGCAACCGGCAGGAGTGGCGAGGCAATGAAAGGATTGCAGGTGATTGCAGCAGCAGCGGCAGCAGCAGCAGCATCAGCAGCAGCAGCAGAGGCAGTGGGGTTTCACACACACACACACACTCACACACACACGCACACACACATGTGGTTGCCCCTCTCACTCTCCTGCCAGAGGAGGGTACCTCCAGGGTCACAATTAGCTGATGATGCAATCTAGCAGCAGCTATTGTGTCTGACACCGACTCACACAGACGGACTGAACGGAATGTGAAAGGAAACAAAGCTGATCCGCCTGTGGATCCTTTCGCGTTTCGTGTTTCGTGTTTTGTAAAGTCCAGAGTTCGTATGAAATATCAGTACTTTTCCAAAACCCTCATCTGTTTTTAAATTGTGTCATGTTGTGACTTTAAACATTGTTTCTGGGTCTCAAATGTTTATATTTTATGTACATTTAAACTCCCTCATGCAAAAATGACATAACATTTGGTCAATTTTTTTATAAACCTGCATCATTTAGGCTCCACCTGGGACTGATGGCTTCACTAAGATTCACCTGATCAGGCTCAGTGATTACAAAAGTGGGCTTCAAAGTCTCTTGAGGGGTCTTTAAGAGCCTCCAGAAACCCTCAGAGAAACAAAGAATGATTCATTCTCACACTGAGAGAGCGAGTGAAAACATTAATTTAAAAAATAATGTATTATTACTGTTCTGATTACTGTTATATCCACACATCTGCAACTCATATCAGTCATTATCAGACACACAGTATAAATAGTGAATGACAGGCACGTTTCTGGTAAACACTTATCTATTTCAGCAGTGTGACAGACCAACGCCCAGACAGGCTAAACACAGTTCACACACACACACACACACTGCTCGGTGTATTATTATCAGTGGAGAATTTGAATAGATGTAATGTTTTATTTTAGCCAGAAGGGGACACGTCTCTGCTCTGCTACGTGACTTCTCACACACTCGCTGGTTTAAACAGTAATGACAACAGAAAAAGACACAGCAAGTGTAATAATCACATGTCAGACTTCTTACATCGAGCTACAAGTGATTGCATGAGAGTCCTGATCGTTGCATGTTAACTAAATTCAGATAAAAGGTGAAAATGTCAAACATTAAAAGAGGTAATATGTCAAAAATAACTGCTCTTAAAGTCTCTTTAAAAACACTTGATTATCATAACCTTAAATTAGTTTTATGTTTATTTAAAATGTTTATCCATGACTTAACAGCGATAAATCATAAATAAATAATTGGCAGAGATATAAGTCGGTTTACTGAGTTTGTTTGGACTGCAGTTTCTCTTAAAAAGAAAGAAAAAGGTTTGTTTCGTTTTGGTCTTTGAGATTATTGTAAACCCAGAGGTCACCATGGCAACAAAATACCTTTGTTTTCAATAAAGCATACATGTCATATTTTATAGCTTCCTTCATT
>JAPZDV010000023.1:22373950-22456341 GCA_029814665.1 Acanthurus lineatus
AACACAATGCATGTCCCTGCACAAAAACCTGCATGTTATTTAAAGGGACAGTAATCAGAATTTAACATTAACATTTATATTTTATAAAATGGCATGAAAAGTGTTGCTTATTGTTAAAAGGGAGGACAGAAATTTTAATGAAACTCAGAAGTTCTGCAGGTCTATAGAGTGTTTTAATGTCTTTTGGCCTGTTGTTTGGGTTTTCTGTTCATAGTTTTGCTGTTTTCGTCACTCGCCGCTCTCATTAACATTGTTTCAGATGCAGAGGGCAGCATTTTTCAGTGGGAAAAAAAGCTCTTACAAACCCACTTTTTTGCAACATGTTCAGCACTAAATGGCAGACAGACAAATTTAGCCACCAGCTGGTAAACACAGTGGATCATTTGGCAGCTAAAGAGCCAGACCGTTTCCCTCGGGAGTCGGTGGAGACGTAAAGAGCTTGAAGGAGATTGAATATTGGGCTAACATTCATCAGGTGGACACAAACATGAGTCCACAGGGGTGATGGTGTCGCTCTGTGTCTGCAGGATGTGTTAACAGGTGATTCTTTTCTAACTTGTTTGCCAAAAACTTCAAAATCCCACATCTTTTTATAGTGAACGGTCAATGTTGTTCTTCTGCTGCAAGAAAAGATAATTTAATAAAGCATTAAGTGTTCGTCCTGGCTGTCTTCCAGTGGTTTAACTTCTCAGTCTTGCTGCAGTGGTGTACAGATGTGCTCCAGGACCCTGTGACATAACTTTTAGGTGTGGTTGCAGGTGCACAAGGACACTTTTTGACCACACCTAAAGGTGATGCATACAGGTGCAAACAAGCTTGACACTTTTAACCAGAGAGGGCAGCAAATCACTGCTTTCAGGACAGAGTTAAGTTACTTTTAAAATCTAGTTTTAAGTACTTTTGAGTGTGAAAGTTACTGATCTGCTTCAGTGTGAGTGCTTAAAAGGTCCAGTTTGTGAGATTAAGACTGACCTGGTGGCAGAATATTGCAGAAATGTGATGTAAAATTCTGAATTTTGTTTATATTTTTTGCATTATCATCTGAAATACCTGAACCTTTTTTATCTACAGAGTTCTTTTCTGCAGAGTCTTTCATGTTGCACTGCCATGTTTTCCTACATGCTGGGAAGTGGAGGATGAGTGGAGGGATATTCAGCTGATTGCAATCTGCAACCTCACAGCTAGATGCCACTAAATCTCACATGCTGGACTTTTAATGTTTGCAGATCTGCAGCATGTGTGTAAGTTTATCATGGACAGTAAGAACCTGAACACACACAGTTTTTGCAGTATTATAAGCACTGATTTTGCTGGAGGAGTTTAGTTGTTCTTTTTACCGTCTAAGCACTTCATCTTTTTACACAAATACTCTGCAAATGGCGTTAAAATCCTCTGGGTTTTCAGTGGCGAGGCTGTGTGTACCGACCTCCACCTGCCCTTCAGCTCGTTTCGCCCTGTCAGGAGTTCTTTTTGTTGATGTTGAGGTGCCTCCAAACTAATGTGCTGCCAAATGAAACCAATAGAAGAGCAGAGGAAATGAAAAAAATATGCTCACCTCTGGAAAACTAAGAGAGTTTTGAAAACAAAATGGTCAAATGAAGCCTGATGCCCAAGTTGGCGAGGAATTTCATGTTCCACATCTCATCCTCGAGGAAGTGGTAAGTGAAGAAGAGCGTGAAGAACATCAACATTTCCTTTGTGTTCTCCACACTCTGCTCCAACCTTTGGAAAATTACTGTTTTTGGTGAGGAAATTCCTGCGGACTTTGAACTTAAGAACAACTCAGGTGAACCGTTTTTTGTGTGGATTTTAAAATAATAGGGCAGCACAGAAAATGTGTCAGGATGTTGTTGTGAGCAGGTCACCACACGTCTCCTGCAAAAGGAGTCACGCTGAAAAATAGAAAAATTCCAATGAGCTCAGAGTTCCCGATGAGTGAGTCAGAACAAACCGTGGCGGACAGCTGACGAGTCTCTTATTTACCCTTATGAGCCGAGAAGGAAAACCAACAATAACATGTTTGTTCCATGTAAACATTTGAACCTGACTGACAAACCAGCAGGCTCATGTTATTGTTTGATATTTGCTTGTGACACACATGTTAATATCAGTGTACACAGAGGAGAAACTGCATGGGGAACCTGAGTGTTTTGTTTTTTGAATGTTTTATTTCACAGATCTGCAATTTTTATCTTCAATTCCCAGGAATTTTGATAGAAATAAATATGCAGTTTGGTGCAAATTATAATGAAAATAGCATCTCATGTTTCACATTTGAATATCTGTTTTAAGGGGCCATGTTTGTGTTGTGTTTGCTGACTTAGCCTGCAGGCTGTGAAGGTAAAATTACACTAGAGTTTTAGATTACTCGCTACTACACACACACACGCGCACACACACACACACACAGGATATTACTACTAATGCTGAGACTCAATAAAGTGTCCAACAAGATGCAGGCTGATTTGGATGAGAATTAACGGGTGTGTGTTACATGATTAAAATCAAAGCTTTTCTTAATGAGATTCCTAATTGGTTAAAGAAGTCTCTTAATCAGCCTTTTTCCCAGTTAAGCGACATAAACGCTGAGAGGCCAAATGTTTTGAAGAGCCCAAAATCAGCAAATTTTTCATTCACTCTCCCCAGTTGCTGTTGAGAAAAACACAGGCAGAACAGCTCTGCCTCTCTCTCTTTACCCGCTGTGGGAGCCGGCTGTGTGATGCCTTCAAGTACAGTCGAAAAGGTCGTAATTTTATGTGTGTGAACCACATTAAAAGCACCTTTATGACACGTGGGACTCCTCTGATATCCAAATCACAGGTATGTGATGATAAGACACAAAGCCTCATGTGTTGCTATGTTTTATTGACGGATATAAAAACTCTTACGCAATTTTGCACGGTTGTAAAGTTTCGGTAGAAACTCTAATTATATTGCTGTATTACATATAAATATTATCATATTCATATTATATGTTATTATATTAAGGTATTACGTTCATCTAGTGTGTATATTAACTAAGTTCTGAGATGAAAAATATCAAGTTGTGCTTAAAACTGAATCTAAATTGAATCTTTTTATTTCTTACTACAGAGAAATTTACATATAATGAGCAATGAAAAAGCCTGAGTTCTCTAAACTCATCTGGTCTAAAATAAGTGATAACAACTCACAACACAATAAACCCATTTTTCCAGTCATCAGCAAACCCTTGTCCTTAGAAAATAAGAAGATGTATTCAGTCAGTTTTGTTATTAAATTTATTTGGGAAATGTTTTAGTCCAAAGCAACTTGCAGACACATTTGGAAGTCAGTCTACAAAACTAATTACTAAAGTTACATGTGGAAAATTAATTATACTGTATAGAGAGCTGTTATAACCTCATTTTACCTCAGTTCTGTATGTTTTAGTTGCCACTTTTCAAAGTATTTTCAGGCAAGTTTGCCTTTATTAGACAGTGGACAGTGAAGAAGAAGGTTGTTAAAACATGGCTACCATGTTAAACCTCTTGATCGTGAAAAATTTTTATTACAAATAACTCCTTTTCATCCAAGTTTGTCTCATGTAAGTAGAGATAAAATCAAGATTTTAGAAATACTGAAGCTTTAAGTCCAAATTTTTCTGGCAGAACCTTACCTCTGTAAGAAGTTATTAAGACCAAGAAAAGTGTTGTTGAAAAGTTTATTTCACTTTTGGTTGTATTTTCTGTAAATTTCACCTGGCCTCAGTGTACTTGGATAATCCTGGTGGAAATGTAATTTTATCTAAATTAAATTTATTTTATTAAAAAAATGCAGTCTAAAATATAAAGACATGAAATATCGCTAAAACATGCATGTGTTATATGCGTAGAAATGTAAAGTGAAACTCCTCTCTATGACACATAACAGTTTCTGAGGACATGACTCATTGTCCTGCATTCAACAGCGAACAAATTTCAAAATAAAATTTTCAATAAAATTTTATTAGCGATTTGAGAGACAAAAACAGTTTCAAAGGCGACGTAGTCATCAAGAAAAAGCTAGAAAACTGTAATCTCGTCTTCCTCCTCCCTCCGCCCAGAATCCTGTGTTTTTCAGCGTCAGAGCGCGTCTGCGGTACTCGGATGTACGTGCTTCGGAGGAGTCCCTGAAGGCAGCGCTGGCCCTAGCGGATCACTGAGCTCCCGGGAGACTCCATGGAGAGGGAATGAGATGAAATAGGACTTCAGACCGGATCATGGCGGCGCCTCTCGGGCGGGACACCTTACCTGAACCCTGGTCTTACGGTGTCTGCGGGGACGGGAGGGTCTTCTTCATCAAGTGAGCGGGCTAATTAGCGCTTTACCGCACCGTCTCTGCCGGTTTAACGGGAGTTGACGGTGTCGTGCTGGTGTTTCCTTCCCGGTGGTGTAACAGGTGTTTTTTCTCCCCCCTCTCTCTCCCTCTCTCTCCCTCTCCCTCTGTGTGTGTGTGTGTGTGTGCGCGCGCGTGTCTGCGCGGCGGCAGCGATGAGACGCGCGAGACCACCTGGCTGCATCCCCGCTCCGGTGAACCTGTAAACTCCGGACACATGATCCGCTCAGGTAGCTTTAGCTCTGTGATGCTAGTTTCTGTTGACCTGTTCGCTCATTTTTTAAAATTTTGTCCTCGTGTTTACTTTGCGGTGTTAAGTCAAGTTCACTGCACACACACACCGGGCCCCTGCACGAGCGCAGAAAACTTTCAGGTGTTAAATATATATAAAAAATAAAGTAAGTGTGTGTTTTTTATTTCAGACCTGCACCGAGGATGGGAGGAGGGTTTCACGGACGAAGGGGCCAGTTTCTTTATAAAGTAAGTAACGTTACCTTTCACTGTGTGTGTGCGCGCGCGTGTGTGTGTGTGCGCGCGCGTGTGTGTGTGTGTTATTGCTACGGTCACCTGAAGTTGCAGTGCAGCTTAACATGGCTCCTGCCTCTAATTCCTCGCCACTGCAGGTACAGTTTGGATTTAAAAAGAGGTGTGACTGTGACTAACCTGCTGACCCTTTAATGACCCCACTGCTTTTCCTGGCTGCCTATAGTGTTACACTGTATTTCCTGCCTTTTGGCATCGAGGCTGTATATATGTGTGTGTGCTTACTTGCACTGACGCAGCATGCAGCAGTTAATTTATGGTGCTGATTATTTTTTTTATTTTGTACCCACTTTGGCTCATTTTTCATCCTTTGTTTATAGAGGTGCTCTTTCACATTTTTTCCTCCCTGGTACAGATTCTGATACTTATATGGATCAATATCGAGTACTGATCTGTTACCAATGTGTTAAAAATAAACATATTTTTGTGTTTATTATTCACTTTGTATTACCAATCCTGCATGGATGTTGTATTATGTTATAGATTTGCTTGATATTTTTTACAAATTACTTGCTGATTATGGATATTAGTACTTTTACAGTAAGAAATCTGTGAGGTTGCATGCAGATTTATAGGAAGCCACTGTGATTTGATCCCATTTCTGATTGATTAATAACATGATAACAGGTCAATGCATTGACTTCTGTACTCACTGATACCCAAACCGGTACTAAACTTCGGTATCTAATGACCCTCTTTTTTTCCTTTTATATCCCAGATTCTAATTTTAAAAAAGCTATTCATGTTTTGATAACATTTTGATTAAACAATTACAAAAATAAGACAAAATTGTGATATTGCCAAGTCATAAACATAGTACAAACACGTTCTGGTGGTTTCCAGATCACCCCAGAAAACCTCTCTTTGCAATTTTTTTGTTTCTTGTCAAACTAATATTCCACATCTGCTGTCAGATAACATCGGCTAATGTTCTGATCAAGATGATTGATTGGTGGTTCTTTAACAGGGAACACAGACTTGATGGTATTAAAGCGTTTTTCTAAGATCGTTTTTCTACTCTGACAGAGATTAGTTGAGGTAACTGTTTAAATTATTTGTGCATTTATTGGCATATTTTGGCTTCAAAGTCATAATCATGGAAATGTAAAACTGTTTTATTTCAAAATTTAAAGCCTTAAGCACTTCAGATCCCAAAAATTCCAGAAAAATGACCTACATGTTTGTTATATGGGATTGCAGTAGTTATAATAAGACGTGCTTAGTAAACAGAGTGCATATAGAAGTAGAGAAAGCAGAAATACCACAATGAGAATTAGTACTTAATATGCAGAAACGTGTTGAAAATCTTAAACAAGTCCATTTGCTGCTGTTGCTTTTTAGTACCAATTGCCTCAATATCCCCAGTTGGCGTTCATGCTCTTTTTTCTCGTGTGTGGGTTTGTTTGTAAGACTCCTCGGTGGATCATTGATTTCTCCGCTTGTTGAATATTCATACGCAGACAGTTCTTCTTCATTTCCACTCTTAGTTTTTGTCGTCTCTGGCGGTCAGTAGTCAGCTGTTGTGAAGTCCCGTAAACACTCACAGTGGGATTTTAGTGTTTTATGACTTCTCGTCGCTGAGCTTTCCTGCTAAGGGAGATTAAAGTGTCACTGCAGATATCTGAGGGCAAAGGTCATGTCGTGTTGCCGTTGATTGTAATTTTTCAGTGCAGATATTTTTTGTTTTTATGGCTGTTTGTTATATATTTTTGTAAGAGCAATTTACAATTCAGACTTGTTGCAAAACATTTTATTGTGTGAGACGTTAATTAAAATTCATCTGAATCAGTCCTGATGTGCCGCCATGTGTTGTTGCAGTGATGTGTGACTCAGACTGTGTGTGTGTGTTAGTGTGTGTGTGTCACTCTTTCTGCTACTTTCTAAAAAAAATCACCCAGAATGGAGTCATTGAAAAAAAAAAAACCCATGAAACTAGCAATTACTGTGTTTTTGAATTTTGAGTTTAAGATTTTTCTTTTTACACGAAACCTTTCATTTAAGCCTCTTTTTCTCTTGTTTAGTCATAACTAATAACTCAGCCACCAAAGCTGTTAGCAGGCAGTTTTTGGTGTGTCACATGTGATGTTGTGTTTGGCTTGAAAGCTCCGGAGCTTCTCTGAATTTTTCCCAAAATATGTGCTGTTGCTTTAAAGATACTGAACTCTAACGAACCACTTTTCACTATAATATCAAGGAATTTTGTTTTATTCTTAACTTCAGATGTCGTTATTTCTTTACATACAAGCTGAGCAAAGTTCTCACATCTGGTTCAGGTCCCTTGTTGCTATAAAACAATACCTGCTGCCATGTGAAGCAATTTTACGGACAACTAGCCACGTGTTAGCGGTGACTGACTGTTTATTTACCGTCTGATGTGATCGATCTTTATCGGTGTGTTCAGAGGAGAAACCTCACGTTTACGCTCACGCAGGACTGAACCATAAAACAATCTCATTAGAGGACAGCGATAAAGTTTATGTCCATTACAAGGATAAGCTAAGGACATTTTTTACTGAATATTGACAGGTCAAACAGCCAATCACAGGGCAGGAGTAAACGTAACAGCAGCTGGTCAGCCTGCTTCCTGCCTGGTTCTGCTGTGTTGTTACAACAGAGCTACAACAGAGGAAATGAAACAGATTTAATTTATGTTTTTCCGGAGTTAACTACAACAATGCATCCATAATTATCCATAAGTGCGACAGAAGAGAGACAGTGTGATGTTTATCAATCAGCTGTTTAACACAAACTTGCAGAAACACGACTCTACCTGCAGCAACTTTCAGCTAAATGTTGACGTTTAATTGTTATAAATTACATTTTTATATCACAAAATGTATTAAAAACCCAGTCATGTTTGCTCAGTAAATGTTTACTTGATGTTTTTGTATTTTTATGTTAACAAACTATATTCTTAAGTTAAACTAAGAGGACTTTGGTTATTTTATGTTGAAGCCATTATTCAAAGCTCATCAACCTTGCAACTTTATTAGATATTGATAGGTAAATTTTGATGTTGATCAAACCTTGAATGAATCAATTCAGTCACATTTTACCGTGTCACTCAGCCTTGGGCTTCACATTTACATTGACACATGTCAACTTTTGTTTATTGGAAAGCAGGGAAATGTGACCAACACATGTTGGATGTTTTACTTCAACAATGAAAAAAATGTTGTATACTAATTCTCTATCAATTGATTAATAAATTAATTGACCAGTTGTTGCAGTTCTAATTTGAACTGTAGGAAGACAAAACAAACAATCCAATATGTCACCTTGGGCAGTGGTTTGATGGCCATTTTTTATCAGCAATTTTACGCACTAAAAGGTCCGTGAATTGAATTGTAAAAGTCTTGGACAAAACATTCTTTCTGCCTGGTTGGGACGTCTGTTTATTTTCTCCCTCTTTCCCTCTATCTCCAAACTTTTAATTGGCTTGTGAATTGTATTTCTCGGACTGAAAAAACAAGGTGAAGCAATAACAACCTTGAAATCCAATATCCTTTTCATATGTGAGGGGGTCTATTTATCTAGAGGCCATGTTTATATAACAGCCCCCCAAAGGCTCCACCACTGTCTTTTCTGGAGCCTCTTCTATCCGAAAAATGTTTTTCATGTTTTTTATTACTTGCAAAAAGAAGCACAACACGGATCCCTCTGTGTCTCTGCATGTTTTTCATTGTCTTTGGATGCTCACAGAGTTCTCGCTATAAACTTTCATTCCTCTATCTCAGAGTATTTGTTCGTGATGTTGCATTTTACAGTGAACTGGAGTTGGTTTCTCAGATGCTTTTATCATTTTTAATGCCGTTAAGAGAAAGCTCCTCTGCGGATTCGTACCAAAACAAACCCAGCAGATCAGAGTCAAGGGCCCTTAGAAAAATATATTCATCTCTTATGTAAGATGAGTATTTTTTTCAGTATTTTGTGAGTTTTTTTTGCTTTTATTGGATAACGTCAGGTAAAGAGGAAGACAGGAAACAGGGATAGACAATAATATGACGTGTGTGTGCCTGTAAACTTCATCTATGAAGGTATTCCAATAAGATATAATAGTTTTTAGAGAGATGACTGACCACTTGATGAATCACATCTTAATGTTCTTGTTAGAGCTGCAACAAGCGACTGAGCCATGACATTTAAATTCAAGAAGAGAAAACTGCAACGTTCCTTTAATTATGCCGTACATAAACAAACAAAAGGCCATAATACAATCACAGTTTCCTCACGGTATCTCACTGTTTCAGGTTTAACTTTCGCTCTTTCAATTATATATTTCATATCTTCTTCTGCAGTAATAAAATGGCACCTAACAGGAGAAAAGCAGCTGATTGTCTCCATGTGCTCAAATTCTATTATTTGCATATACTAATCATTGGAAATGCATGTTAATTTGCATATTCTTTCAGAGAGTTAATGGAAATTAGGTTAAAATTTGGGCCACATTTGGAAAGAAACCCGACTAACAATACAGAACAGAAAAAGATTAGCTGTAACCAGGGAATACTTGACATTTTGCACGATGAGTTACTTAATTGATAAACTGATTGGAAATGGATTGTTGTTGTTTCAGTGGTCTGTTGATGGAAAAATCATGTCTTCACTTTTCTAGAAACTCAGAAAGGTTAAAGGCTCTGACGTTATCATGAATCATCAGTACATCCTGAGGGAAACCTAGATGTTTCTGAATGGGTTTTTGAGCCAAATGATCACAGTCCTGCTGCTCAATTTGACTCATAACTATCGCTCTGGAACCACAGATTTAACATTTTATTGTCTGGTTTCGTCGCAGAGAAGACATGATCATCTTCAGTACACCTTTGTGACTCCCACACCTGTTGATGAGCTCATAGCAGACGCAGCGTCAGCAGCAGACAGGTTGTTTGTCTGCCTCTGGCTGTTTTCTTGTTGCTTCGTTCCTGTCCGTCCCCGACGTTCAACACTCAGTCGTTCTTTGCCTGGGCTTGCTTTAATAATCCCCCTTTTATGTCCCCCCCATGGACAAGTGGGATGTAAGTACGAGTTTGGTTTGTTTGTCGACTTCCACGTCTGCGGGCTGAACCCACTCTCGCATACCTCTCTGCAAAAGTATTTCACAGCGTGCGGAAAGACGTCTGTTTGTCCAAGAATGTTCTAGTTTTCTCACTATTCGCCTCAACTATTTGCAAACACACATGACGTGTGATCTTCTTCTTCTTTTTCTTCTTCTGAGGGGGCCACCAGATGGGTCTTCCTCCTCTCTGTCCTGCGGCCACTCGCAGCAGGGGGGGGGAGGCTCTTGGTATGGGGAGGTGGGGAGCAGAGCCGATCAGATCCAAGGAGGGATAAACCTCCTGCAGAAACGTCTGCATGACTGGCTTCTCTGAAGGGGATTTAAGGCAGACAGGAGGGAGAGGGAGAAACACACACACACACACACACACACACACTAGCTCAATATGTGAGAGTGAAGCAGAGAGTGAGTGATGCCTGCTGGTAGAAGGAGACAGCTGGTGCAGTCCTGTTTGCTCGTCCTTCATTATCCTGGAGCTCCACTTAGAAAGGTGTCTGAGACTCTGGCGCTGTCCTGCTTAACTCCTCACTCTGTTTGGAAATATTGTGTTTCTGCTGCTAAATGTAATTACCATTTTATTTGCATAAGTCAAAACAATTAGTCAGTGAGTCTGTTAGCTATTTTCCAGGTATAATTTAGCAAATATTTCAAAAAACAATCAGTAGTTTGATGTATTTATCAAGCAAAAAACACCAAATGATCTCTGATTTCTGCTTATCTCTGTTTTATATCATCCTAAATTAAATACATCAGGCTTTGCAGCTGCCTTTTGGACATAATTAGAAGTGTAGAGAAGGCATTAAGCTCTAGGAAATATGCTATTTTTGTCTTTGCTATTTTTTGACATTTTTTACACCAAGTTACTAAACCACACAAAAAAACAACAAAAGCATAATTACAGATTAAAAAGCAATTATGAGCTGCAGCCTTACTTTATTGCCTGATTTCTCTTGAGTTTTGTGTGTGATTTGTTTGCAAGCTGATGCAAAAACTCAAGCATGTTTTACACTCACACAAAAAAAAAAACATTCAAGTACAGTGCATCATTACGAACAGCTGCAATTTAATATTTGTCAAACAACAACAACAACCTCTGAATCTCTTTTTCTGGGATGTTTTGACCACATCTCATTAGCTTAAGTGGCTCTCTCACATCTGATTTAAAGGTCCATATTTTACCACAAATGTAAGATGATTCCCCTCAATAAATGACCGCCTGTTGTTACATCACCAAAGTTCCCTACCTGGGTCATGTGATGACACCTGAGCAAACCCCAAAAAACCACTTGTGAGTGGATCTTCATATATTATTTTTATTTTGTTTGAGTCAAACTTCTCTTTCCAAGATCAAGAAAGAACTTTTCAGCTCACAAACACTTTGAATTATGCAGTGATCCAACACTGTGAAAACACTATATTAAAGACGGGACAAATAACAGGATCTTTGTGACCTCAGTCTTTTAAGAAAATGAAGTTAGTTTCATGTTGTTCTGCAGATACAAACTCCAGGATAAGATAGCATCCACACAAACACTTTAAATGAGTTAAAAAGGGAGAAACTTCTTTAATCTGTGAATTATGGAGGTTAGAAATTACATAATGGACCCAGAAAAAGACTCTACGCTCAAAAAAATAAAACACAAATAAACTTACTCAATAAATCACAAACAAATATTCGAAATTGAATCAATGTAATAAAGTTATTCAGTTTAATCTAAAAATGGGTTCAACCATAAACAGAATGTTTACTTTAAAAGAAAAAACTTAGAATTTTAACTCTTTTTCTAACTCTTTACAGTAAAAGATAGATAGAATAACCTAATATGTATACAGGGAGCAAAATATACACCTAAGATTTATTAAAAAATTAAACACTGATAACACAGATGACCGCAGTGTTTCCTTAAATATAAAACTAAATGAATCATTAAAAAACACAAAGCTACTGTACATCGGTTTGCCTTAATTCAAATAAAAAAAATACTCATGCAGTTCATTTTAGCTCACAGTAAATGATCAGGACTCTGAATGACCGAGGGGTTGAGCAGTTCTTGCAGAGGTGCTGCTTTTGGCAGAAACCTGACGTTGGCTGTGCAGTGATTTGAGCACCGCATGATTGGCAGCGTAAGCACAATGATAGTATCACGAAGCCATGACAAAGAGGCTTATCTCCAAGTAGCTTACGATAATGTCAGGAGTACGGCCTTGCAAGACCTAAATCCTTCAAGGCTCCCTGTGTGTTTTACTGACTGAAGACACCAGCAAGACCATCGGAGTAGTTTCAGTCCCATAATGTTTTTATAAGTGACTTTGTTCATTGCAGGAAAGGTGTGATGCTTATAAACTGCCCTGCATGAATGACGTCTTGGTGAAAAGTGCATTTTTTTTATATATTGTGTAAAAAGAAAAGGAGTTATTCTCACTCTTTCTCAATGCACAGCATAACCTTGAATCATGGCTTATATCCCAAACCAAGCAAGCAACAAATATGAAGAAGCAGAAGATTACTGATGAGTCATAGCAGAAGATAATGCTGTGTCTCTGTAAAAATTAGGCATGATGCAAGTGAGCTTTAACGTTTCGTTTCTCACATTTTGATATGAGATTAGAGGTGTTTGGTGTCCAGGTGAACACAACACTGAATGAGCCCTAAATATAGATGTTGTTGTACAGAGAAGGTAATGCTGTACCTAAATGGCTGCTTTTCAGGCTGCTTTTCAGGCTGTTTACTCACACAGAACAGAAAAAAAAGAACAAAACCAAGCAAAAAAAACAAAAAAAAAGGCTGTTGTTTTTCCATCTTTTATGTAAAATCTTTGTGAACCTGCTAATAAAACTGATGGGTCACATTAAAGGCGTAAGAACACGGTGTTGGTTTGTGCTCGCCCATCTAACGCTCTTTGTCCTCGAATGAAAAAAAGAGGCTTTGTTTCGCCGTGGAGCCATGGCTAAACCAACGAACCAACAGTTCCCTGGCAGACAAATAAAGGCTGGAAGAGAAAGCTGCAACAATAGCTTTTCTGTTGTTTTCTTTCTTTTTCTTTTTTTTTTTAAACTGGTTGGAGCTGTTCACCAGTTTCTGCATTTGCTTTCAGAACAGCAGGAATGTTAAAGATTATTCCTTTTTTTAAATGTCAGCCCAAGGACAGGGTGTTTATCTAATGTTGTCTTCCATACTTAATTATGTTCCCTCCGGTTTATTTGCTTCCAACACCTGCTTCTTCACAAATAACTCTCTTCAGCAACACATGCCATGCCTTTATGTTTATTTTACATGCTTTTACCTTTGTTTGTCGCTCAGTAGACTTTAGATTACGAGGGTAAATTAGTAACCAGAGATGTCAGAGGTAAATCATTCCCCCTCCTCTGTTCCACCTCTGTTCTGCACCTCTCAAAGTTTCATATTTGACTTTATGCTTTTGGAAGTTCTCGGCAGAAACAGAGCCAGGTATTTCACTCTAAACTGATAATAGTGAATTTGAAAATCACAGCAGTTTATTGATGTTATTATAGCTCAGTTGTGGTTTGGCTCCTTATGAAAGTTTCACCACACTTTGTTCTGCATTAAGCCAAAGGAATAAACACTCTCTGCAGGAATGTTGGCTCCTCGCTGGGTCGAATATTTTGAGCTCTGTTTGCCTCAGAAGGTGAGAGAGTGATGAAGTTTCTGAAAGACGAGACAAAAGGACTTTTTAATCAAATCTAGGAACCTTCCCAAGAGATAGCATCTGCTGAGGCAGCTTCTTTCCTGCTCCTCTCGTCCTCACACTTTCCCTTCCTCTCACTTTCTCAGAGTTTCTATAGCTGATTTTGGTAGGTCGTATTTCTCTCTGCTCTCCGTCTGCTGTTTCATGCCTCTTGCTGTGCCTTCACCTCCAAACCTCCACTCCACTTCCTCATTTATTTGTCTGTTTTCGTCTGAGAGGTCAAGAGTCTTCGAGACAGTTGGAGGCTCCTTCTTCCAATTAGCTCTGAAAGCCAAGACTGAGATTTTAATTTGCAGCTCTGTGTCTCATTTAAAATTGAAAATATTGACAACAGTCCTGAAGAAGTTAGTTGATTAGTCAATCATGGGAAAACAATGGCCAACTTTTGATAATTTTATTAATGATTAAAGGGGAAAACAGACAGCTTTTTAACACCCTCAGTGTTTCCTGGTGTTATTGTTGTTGGCTCTTCTTTGACATTGACAAACATCAACACAGGACACACTTCATTTCTTTTCAAAGTTATCTGAGGAAACTGTAAATACCAAGAAAGAGAGGAGATAAAGGTTTGTTTACTGAAGCTGTGGAGTGAAATTGTCATAATTATAAAATGATTACTTTGTGTAAACGAGTAACTACAGCAGGGGTTGTCGTCTGGTGGACAGTAGAAGAAAACATGAAGTGAAAAAAATGGCATTTTCTTCAGTTAATTGGTCTATAAAGGAGATGTGAGAGCAGATAGCAAATTAACTTAGCTTCAACTTGTCTCCTGGATCATATACTTGGATCCTGTTTTTACTCTTCTTTCACCAGCCTCGGGTCATGAGGTCTCAGGTAATTTTAGAGCCTTGGGGAGTCACAGCTGGCAGCCAACTGAATTTTAGTGTCACATCAATCCCTGACATGGTCTGATCTTGTGTTGAAAAGGTGCCAGTAAAGCCACACAGTGAGGAAACAAACTTGCAGAATTGATATTTACAGAAACCTCGAGTTCAGTTGTTGGTAGCAGTACAGAAAGAGAAGAAGAAGCTGTTGAGGGAACTTATTCTTTAGACTTCACATTGAAATTGGGCATTTCATAAAAAAACAAAAACTAGTTCATTCATCTTCTTTAGTTTTCCAAAATCTCTTCAGATGTTTACTCACATTTTTGCAGCAGTAGAAATCCTTCTAGAGAAAGACAGACAGATTTTTTTTATAACAACAATTTCAAAAAATGAGGTGAAATCTTTTTGTGTTTCAGATCTCAGAGAATCAGACTTTGTGGGCGTAAAACTGACATCAGTGTTTTATAAGCATGAGTGGAATTTAAAATAATAAAACTATTTGATCTGAAAAGGTTAAAAAAGAATTGCAAGTTTGAATTCGAAGCTGTGAGCTGCAGGTTTCAGGGGAACAGTAAGTGTAGGAAAGACGTAAAATGAGAGCAATGAGTCAGTGTTTATGCCTGAGTCACTGTATTCAGACTGAAACCCCACAGGGACTCAGTGAGCATCAGCACCTGCTAATGATTTATCAACATCTCTGTGAGTGTGTGTGTGAGTGTGTGTGTTTGAACACATTCTTCTCTCATTCTTTCATAGTGTCGAACAAACTCAAATAAAAGAGAAAAGGCTCAACTTGAAAGACCTCTTTTGTTCTTTTTCCCACTCGCTGAAGGTAAACTCGATATCATGTCTCATACATTCATTTATTACAAATCTTTCATCGAAGGTTAACCAGAGTATTTGTCATTTTTATCCTTCATTTTATATACCAAAGAAACTTTCAGCTCACCATTGAAAGTGGTGTCTATCTCGGCTATATGTGATAAGCAGGACAGGAGTTTTTCCACCATTTTTTTTCTTGTAACTTGAATAAAATTAAACAGTCTATACTCTTTAAGTTCACTAACAGACGTCTGTGTGACAGGCTGCTAAGCTTAAATAACATACAAAGGTGAGAATGGTGCATTATTCTCTGTGTAGTGTTAATTCATTTAGATTTAGAATTACAGATGCACTTAATGTGAACGAAGTTACTGGTTTGTAAGGTACAGTGTTGGGACGGGACAATAAATATGTGACAATCACAGTTTCTGCAGATGAATATATGATCTGAGGTATGTCGATGATTTGATTTTATAAATACAGTGATCTCCAAACATGAAAACCTTTTAAAAAAATCAAAAAGATTGATTCAGCAACACATCAAACCTACAGTATATTGTTGTGTCATTGTTCTGTGTTGTTTGTAGCACCTTCATAGTTCATTTTTTGTGCAGTTTTCTGATGCTTTCTGCTCTCACTGACAGTAGGTGAAGCATTAAAACCTCTTGGATGAATGGCGTTGACGTGCACATATTGATTTTCTATAGAACCGGTGGTGCCGCGTCTCTTAAAATTGATTTTCTTCCCCGTACAAGTCATCAGTCTGGAATCAAGTAGATGATGTAATTATTTCTCAGCCCTAATGTGACAGTCCTGTGGTTTCTCCTCATGTTTGACTGTGGCTTGAAAGTGTGTGACAGCTGATTTGGTTAAAAACTTTCATCTTCAGTGTTGATGTTTCAGTCGCTTGTGGCTGTTTCAACCACAAATAAACCAGACTGCTTTTCTTATCTAAACCTCTTCACACCTTTTGCTTTTACTCAGATACTCAAATTCACCTCACAGCTAAAATTTGAAGGTGAAGAATCCATATTTTTTAAACTCTTACGGGTCTATAACCTCTGCTTTTTCCATTGTTGCTAGAGTCAATAATTTGTTTTCCAAAAGACTAACTGTAATGCAACAAAAAATATGCTTTTTACCTCGTTCAACATTTACTTTCCTGCAGAGATTAAGATGAGATTGATACCGCTGTCATCTCTGTGCACTCATTATGTAGCTTGAGCCGGAGGGTATTTACTTTAGTTTAGCATTAAGAATGGAGGCAAAAAATAGTAACTGTGACGCTCGTAAAACCACTACTTGTTCTTATACACTACGGGTTTTCTATGAATCCAGCACATGAAATATGTGTTAATTAGTGAGCTTTAAATGTGCTGGTAGCAGATTTTTTAACCTTGGACAGAGCCAGGCTAACTGTCTCGATGCTAAGTGAGGTTAATCGCCTCCTGGCTCTTGCTCCATAATTAGCATACAGACATGATGAGACTTTTCATCCAAACCATATTTTACGCAGCCTGTTTGAGGAGGAAATATTGCACCATTATTACGTCGTCTTGCAGTTCTGTTTTAAAAGTCACAAAGGTGAGAAGTGGGGTCATTGTTGTCCTGCACCTTCTGCTGTGCAGAGCGAGCATCACGTCAAAGCCTCCAATGACAATAATGGATCCGTTGATAGTTAATGTTTCTTAACGCTGTGTTATATGACAAAGGAGACATAAAAATGACAAGTTATTACCAGTTACTCCTTGTTTTTTGTGTTTTTCCTCATGCCCCTGATGTGCAAAGGCCTTGGTAGATAATATTTTTTTGTGATAAACAAATCATTTCAATCCCTCTCCCTGTTGTCCATTTAGACTCAATTAATCTCTCCTGAGCAGGTGGGGTGATTATTGAGCTGTTATTGGTCTGTTGAACAGGTTTCCTGTTTTGCATTCTTGTTCGCCGTATGAGCTTAAAACCGGTTTGATTTTATGCAAACTGACTGAACCTGCACTGTCAGGTGTGTGCTAGCAGCATGTCGCTAGCTCCTCAGCCACAGCAGGCGACACTTGTTGTGATATTTTACTAAAGATTTGTTGTTTTCTTAACAACAGTGAGCTGAATTTATGATAACAGTTTTATTTGTCGGAGTGAAAAGGTGCTGATTGTATTATTTTGCAAGCGTGCAGAAGGATTTGTAAGGAGGCTTTTGCTAACTGGGCTCCTACAAACTTGCATTGTTCTGACTATTATAAGATTATCTGCACAGTTCACATCAGGAATGTTTGTCCTAACCACACACTTCTAATATTTGAACATTCTTGTTTATGTTCTTACAAACCTCTTGAAGCTGTGAGGTTATTTTTGGAGCCATTGCTTCCTCCTGTCTCCCTCCTCCTCCTCTTCTTCTGTTCACTCTGTCATTGATACAAAAAGTAAGTCTTTTTTATACATAACATACACGTGTGTGTGTGTGTGTAAGTGTGTATTTAATACCATCTTTGAAGTTCGTCTGAAAATGGATATCTTGAATATTTAACCTTGCCCCGAGGCTGCTGTATTAATCCCGAGACTCTCACTGAGGATCTGAGTTCAGCACAGATCTGTCAGGCTGATATGTGGTTTATCATGATGCACTGTGGGAAAATGAAGGAGAGACAAAGCGAAGCGACGGACTGCACGTGAAGAGTGCTGTGCAGATATCTGTCTGTTTATTTTAATGAACAAATAGATGAACAGAAGAAGCGGTGGGGTACCAGACAAATGGCCGCTCGCCTCCAAAAAAGCTAATCAGAAAGTAATTAAGAGCCTTTCAGCTTCATCTGAGAGCTCATGCATGCATTGTTGGAAAGAAACACAATAAAATGTCCATGTGAATGATTTAAAAAATGACAACTCCACAGCAAAATGTCTCTAAAAATTGTGGTTAAAAGTGGCAAATCTTGATCATTGATAGGATAATCCCATGCAATCATCTTTAAGTAAGATTTCTTTTTGTTCTGAACAGTTTCCTTCATCACTCATTCCTCTTTTCTCAGTCATCAGTCTTTGTTAGTCTGTAACAGTGCAGAGTTCAGATCTGAGTGGCTCCTTTTTTCTCATTTTAAACAAGAATGTAAAAAAGTTCGACCACTTTAAATACTCGTGAAAAGGAAGAGTTTGTCACAGAATGTGCTTCAAATAAATGTCACTCCTGCACATCCATACAAAGTGCTTTCTCACACATTTTATCTATTGAAATGTCAACCACATTATACAAAAAATGTCGAATATTGTGCAGAAAAACAAGGTTTGTCTTGAAAGAGTCGTAACGTCTGCAATTTTCAAGCAAAAAGGAAAGAGTTATGCAATTTGTTATGCTTTATGCATTTTATTTCCTCTCTGTGTACTTTATTAACAGTTATTTTTTACATTTGAGTGAACATTAACCGCTCACCGCTTCCTGTGTGCGCGCTCTTAGTTTTAATCTTTTTCAGTAAAGTCTTCACAGCAATAAAAAAGACTTATTGTTTTTTACGAGCACGAAGCAAAGATATTTGAAAAGATTAGAGCATGGAGCTTTTTTTTTATAGGTTTACCCATCATCTATATACCTGGTTGCTAGGGTTACACCTCCCTCCACATTAATGACGTACAATCATTTTTTCAACATCATCTCTGTTGCTTCTTTTCAAGGGTTAAATTGATCAGATAATGGCTTTTTTCTTTTAACAACTTAAGATATTGATTAGAAATCGGTGCATCATGATTAACACATAACTGAGCATCCGTCAAGGTCAACATGCAACACAAAAAAGTCTGTTCATTTAAAATAGAGTAAGATGGACCAGAAGCAGCCAGACTGGAGCTCAGAGACAAAGATCTGAACCCTGATGGGTCAAAAACAGCAACAGATCATATGTCATAGATTAGGGTCATTTTATTGTACAGACTTCGAGCTGGTATTCTTTTATTTTCAAATGTAACTTAATAAGACAGTTTTTTCTCTTTGTCCAGCTTCAGTATATGTGACAGAGACTTAGCCTGTGCTTTGCATTAGTCAGTAATGGATGAAATAAAGGAACTGTTTCTAAAAATGTTGCAGTTTTTAGGAAAGATGTTGCATTTTTGAACATTTTATGACATTGATTCTCTTTCTTTTCTTTCTCCTCCTGTCAAAATTATTTATGATTGTTCAGCTAAGAAAGATATTTTGAGTTTACAGGCCTTGTTCATCCAACCATAAAGGTGGTGTTTCGGTGTTAGTGTGGTGTCACATGCTGATAGTTTACTGCAGCTTGTCAATAACCACATAATCTTTTGGATTGTAAGCTGGTAGAAGTTATATGTGATGTGCTGGAGGGCTGCTGTGCCTTATTATTGTTGGTCTGTTGTCATTGCTTTATCAGTATTTTTAGAAAAACATCCTCTCCAAATCCAGCACCTCGTCATTAAAGAAGAAAATGACAAGAGTAGAACTATGATGATAATTCAGATGATTTCTTTGAGTTTATATAAGATCAGCCTCAGCTTATGTCGTTTCCTGTCTGTGTTCCTTTTATGTGTGACCTAAGCTGAGGATGGAGCATCAAATAATTCATTTGAATAGCTACCTGTATTTTTTCTTTAAACTTAAAAGTTTTTTTTTCCTCTTTAGTGGTTTCTACAGCTTTCGAGCAAGTTTTTTATACCTGCCCATTCATTCCTTTTTCCTCTGGCCATGAACAATAGTTGAAGCCCTTCAGCCTCTGAGCACCTCTCTGAGGGATTAAAGACACCATTGACTGCTCTCTTGTATTTTGTTTTTCCTCCGGTCTTTGATTTTGCCCTGGTTCAATTTTTCCTGTTTTATCTGGTTCTCAAAATAGCAGTTCTGCAGCATTTGTGAACACACACTCTAAGCAATGAGCACTAGAGTTACACACAGTTCCTGAAGGAAACATGACAGTAAAAGAAACCAGATGATTTGTGCAATCAAAGACATGGATGAATCAAAAGCAACAGCAAAGTGTATTTAGTTCTCAGGATCAGAAGATAGACTGTAAAGCCTTAAAGAAATATGCAAACTAATATGACAGCACAGAAATCTGAAATTATGTTTACAGGATTGAAAACTTAATAACATCTGCTTTGCAAACAGGCTGTTTTTTAATGTCAAATATCTACAGAATTGTAGCAGATCACCATGTTCTCCGTCAAAGATCTGCACACATGCAGCAGCACATGCTGTACTATTAAAAACAAAAACTTCAGATATGAAAAATGCATGAAATGTTGTGCCTACAAATGGAAACATGCATTGAAGGCTCTAATCTCTTGTTGAATTTTCTCCACATGACAAGCCCACACGTCTCCACAGCGTTGGATCAGTGTGTCGCACTCTTCTCTTTATGACTGTTGTGTGTTTTGACCAGACAGCAGTGATGTAGGTAGGAAGTGAAAAGAGCAGGAGGGAGGGGGGGTCCATGTTTCCAACACTTTGCAAAGGAGGAAGGAGACAAAGGAGGGATTGAAGGAGACATGCAAACAACGAGTGAAGGAAACAACAAGATGGTTAATACAATGTTGTGGCTCTTAAAAGTCTGGCTGGTCGTGGGAGACAGTAACACTTCTGTCAGCGTGAGGAGGAGGGCGAGGCTGCCAGAGCCTGGCCACCAAAACATTAGCAATGCAGCTCGGAGAGAGAGAAAAGAAATCATGTGAGGAGCACTGGGGAGGTTGGAGACGGAGAGGACAAGGGAAGAAGGGGTGACACTGGTTGGGACATTGTCACGCAATGGACTGAGAGAGGAGTATAAGAAGAAAGATAGGTGTTAACCTCAACATGTCTTCTCCTTCTCCACTTCTCAACTTTTTTTTGAGCTCATCCTTGATGTAAAACTGAGAGGAAAGAGGAGGGTTGTAGAAGAAACTTTAAAAGAGTCACATTCACAGGAGGCGATAATCTAAAGGAAGCTAAGTTTCAGAGTTCCTAGCTGCAACAAGTGAGGTTACAGAGAGGAAGAAAAGGTTTTAATTATTGAGCAAAGAGGTCCTTTGTTGTGGAAAGATGGGTACCTGCTGCAGCCGTGACCCCACACGGGAGGCCGGGCATGAGCTCGTCCCCATCAAACGACACGCCGCCTGGCCAGAGACGGCCAAGGTGGTCACTCACCTCGATAATCACGAATTCTCCACATGGGACCTGACTTGTGACACAAGGTAAGCCCATCGTGAAATGCCTTTTCTTCTCACTGCGAAGCGTTGACCCCTGTGGACGCGTAATGTCAGTTCAATCACACATAGAGTCTTTGTGGTGGTGGGAGTTTTCTGCACTTTGCATGAGGAGGATGAAGTGGATTACAGTCTGCTAGCTTCCTTTGTTTTCCAGGAGAAACATGGTTCCCTTCAGTACTGTACGTCGCCCCTTCAGTGTGTAATAAAACAAGCTGTGTGTGGCGTAGCTTGTCGTCTTTATGGGGTCTGAAGTGGAACATAAGAGACATTAAAGGAGACAAACACACACTGCGCAAGTCGTGGATGTGTCTCCTTGTGAGTGTTTTGTGGCTGCAGATGTGCACGACTGAACAGACACATATACAGAAACACACACTTAGCACCGGTTGTGACTGTGTGGCAGGGTGGGGTTTCACTGTAAACACACACACACACACACAGATCCCTAGCTGAATGCAAACATATGATTAATTCAGCTCGAGAGCTGTGTGACTGTCATGCTCAGCACTTTCCTCAGCCTCACTCAGCTGGTCAGACCATAAAGAAGGTGGATTGCCTCCTTCAGTGAGACTCGAGTAAGACCGAGGAAATGGATGACAGAGGAGGACTTAATGTCCTAGAAATTATACTCTATTAATAACTACATTAATCTCCCATTGTCTCGCGTTCACAGTTGTGACTTTCTTCCTAAATCCAGACAGAATCTGACATCAGTGTGGCACAAACCCAAGAGAAACTGATCTCTGCTGTATTTTTAAATGCTTGAATGCCTAAACAGAAGCTTTTTTTACACCAGAAATAGACAGTGTTGGCTCTATAATGTAAGAAAAACATGTTTGCCTGATGAAATCTTAAAAACCGAACATCCAAATTTGCCCCCAGAAACAATTTGAATTTTAAAACACCTGTGTGAGGATTTGCATCAAACCCAAGTACCACTGTTTTGCATTCAGAGATCTGAAAAATGGTTAAATATGCAGGTTGTGCTTCAAGGCTAAAAATGTCAGCTGGCTTGATGACCGATCTTGATTAATAAGGTTTATTTATTCTTAATTAAACTCTTTTGCTGAAAATGAAAGTGTAATGGAGGAATGTTGCTGTGCAGCACAGCAGCAGGAAATCTTATCTCTTATCCAGATATGAACAATACTCATGTAAATTATCTGTAAGAATAACATGATGTGGAGTAGAGAGTATTTTACAACTTAAATCTTGGTTTTAAATGACCAAAGAGGCGATTAACATAACCGGTACTTTTCAAATCATTGCTTTGAAAAGTATTTTACTTTGCATTACTTTAATCTGACATTTTGTAATGTTTCTTAGTATGCTTAAACAAAATAAGCCTCTATGAATTTTTAACAGCAGTTCAGGTGTTCAACAAAGGCTGTCCTTCTCTCTGTCGTCCTGTAAAATGTGCTTTTATCATCACCTGAACTAAAAAATCGAAGAAAAAAGGTAAATCCAGCAAAGTGATGTTACACTTCTGCAGTCAAATTTGATGCGTCACTGCCTGAGTTATCTGTTTACTTCCTGGTTTGTTTTTATAGTCTCCAAAAGCTCATCATCATCATCTCTCTCATCACACATCTTTCCTACACGATCAATAAGAATTGAACACAATAAACTTTATTGTTATTGCTGTGCTGAGTATTGGATTTTGCAGTGTTCCTGTTGTAATCAACCTCTTTGTATTTTTGAAGAAACACTGAAATAAAAACAAGAAACTTCTGCAGCAGAAGAGAGATATTGGCCACATATTTCAAGAACACTCAGTTATTGCCTTGATATCACACTGTACAAACACTTGCAAACCTAATTTACATTGTAGGCGTTAAGCTGTCAGAACCTATGCGTGGAAATTCAGGGGATGGAGGCGTTTAGCTCACCTCTGTAGTACACAGGGCTTAATTAAAAAAAACATATTATTATGGCTGAAAAATGTGCTCCACTCCTGCTATCCGCCTGGCTCCTCTCTGAAAAGTTCTCTGATTTCATTGTGAAAATATTTGAAAGCAGAAATATCGGGGGGTAAATCTCGCCGCACGGAGCGAATTATAAGACACTTGCGACACCAAGGAACAAGACGGTTTCATGTTTGACACTGGAAACACTTTGTTCTCTGTGCGTTTCTGCCTGCGCCGGTGGTGGGAGTCGCTCTCAGGAGGCATCTAAGTCTGTCAGCTTTAATGTTTGTCATGGGTGGAGGGCTGTTGCTTTTGTATCTGGAGATGTAGTCAATTATTCAGGAGGAGGATTTGGCTGCTTCTCTCCTGACGTGACACTGTTGGTGATTAACGCAAAAATCAAAACCCTGATATAGACTCGACTTCCGATTCCCTCACATTCTCCCAACCCCGAGTGCCCTTTGGTTAACTCATCTGACTCACACTCGGTAATGATATTGATTTAATAGTGACAGAAACAGGAAGCGGTTGTCACTGAGTGTCCCTGAAGGGTTTAACCTGGTTAGATGTCAGATTTGTTTGTGTGGTCGGCGTTTGAACAAAAGTCCCCACTGTAATCTGACTCATGTGGGCGGCGGTGAATTCCTGTGGAGGATCGGCTTCACAGACTCGGTCTCAAGAGGCAAATTCATTTATTTAATTCATAATACACACAACGATTATTAAGAGGTGATCAGACTGCATAACAGAGGTTTATAAGTGCAGAGTTCAGGTGCATGGTGGGTAATGGTCTAAGTGCGTCAGACTGAGTTAGAAGTAATGGAGACCATTTCTTCTTGTAAAGCTGCTGTTAAAGGTGATAATATTTTGTCCTCTAGATGTTACAGCTCTGTGTTTCATCAGTAAATGCTGCTTCTAGGTGTTTTATTTCTGTTGTGAAAACAAGTAGCAGTTTGCTGCAGGACGATCTGAGAGGCTGAGAAGGTTCATACAGATAAAATGATTAGCTATACATCTGTTTTGTCAGTTTTTTTTGTAAGTTTTGGGATTGATAACTGCTGTTTAAAAGTCCTGCAAACAAATGCAAGTGTGGATTTGTTTTTCTAACCTTTTCTCTCACAAACCTTCTCATTTGTTCTTCTTGACATTTGTTTCTTTAAGATCACAGTTGGAAGAAAAGAAAAAACTCAATATGATGGTTAATCATTTCATTTAATGCAATAAGAAAAACATTTTTTACAATAGCTAGTGTGTTATGAATGCTGCTATTAGAAATGTACTTGCAATGCATGTGCACAAACACTGAGAAGAATCCCAGACTGCATGATATTTATATTAATTTACCTGTGACAATAAATTATCAGCTGATAATTGGAAACTTATATCGTCTGGTATTCATGGTTGTTGGTTATGAATTGGGTTGATAATATAAAGCCAAATAGCTTTAAAAAAGATAAGAAGGTGAAGAAGAGGAAGAAGATGTTCATAAAAATGAGATATCTGTGAGATTTAGTTTGTTAAGAGCTTGAGAATATTTGATCATCAGTCATTGCTCTCGACATGTTTGCCCTTCTTGCCCTCAGGTGTGCTAAAAGGGAAGGTTTTGAACTTTTATCAAAGTACAAGAATATGAAATTATAAGTCATCTTATCTGTATCAAGAAGATAAAGAAGGTTATCAAGAGAAAAAGGTAGATTATCTGTCAGGCTGAGAAAAATCCTTATCATGCTTCTCTAGCAGAATCATTTCAATATAAAATAATGAAATAAAATATAATAGTAACTAATATTTATACTGCGCTTTGCAAAACAAACCTGCAAACCAGGTTTAGAACACAATAATGTCCAGAGGTTTCAATATTTTTGCAGCATTCACAAAGAAAAGTGGACTTTCTTGATGGCGTCTGCAACTTTCAGCCCATTCAGTCCACGTATGTTGTTCAAAACAGCCTGCCAAGCCACTGGGACGCGTTCAGTCACACATTTCTGTCAGTGTTTTTGCCTGACAGGCTGTGCACTCATTGGCCAGCCTGTTTGGTATTCAGGTAGTGAATTAGCTGTTTGGTTGCCGCCAAGCACTGTGTGTTTGACTGAATCAGGTTAGCAGTAAAAAGCAGTCCATTAGTGAAAGGACTGCTTTTTGTTCAGTCCCCTGTGGCATTGTAATGATAAACCACACACTGTGGCAGGAGGTAGTGAAATAAAAAAAAAAAAAATCTGTTTTTTTAGTGGTCCTGTTTTGTAAAGAGTTTTTACACCTCAGAATAAGTGAGATAATATGATTTGAAGTGGACACATCATTTTAACTGTACAGCATTGAGCATTTATTGAGATAATAAAGCAGTGGTTGTTACAGTGATATATGCCATTTACAGGCTTTACTGTATAGTGTGTATTAATTAAAGTGTGTTACTGGCATTTATTTGCTTTCTGACAGCATTAAAATCGTCAAATTGAAGTGTAAAATGTGATTATTTTCATTATTGATTTGAATTGCTGCAATAAGTATTAAATCAAATCACTGGTTCTGTCTTTAAAATGTAAAATTGTGAAGAGTTCAACTTAATAATGTGACCTATATTGACATTTTTACATCCTTTTATTTGACATACAGTCTAAAAAACAAAGATATTCAGTCCACAGTGATGAAAAACTGCAGCAAATCTAAACATTAGCGAAGATTTACACCAGCAAATGTTTATCTGATGGTACATTTTCTTCTCCTCTATTCATGCAACTTGTTTTTGCAGATATGCCAGAGACTCACAATGATACAAAATCAAGTTCACCCAGTTAATCATTTAAAATTCTTATGAGATACGAACACCCCAGCTGGAGATTTTGGACAGCAGGACTCTGTGGACACAATGAACTGTTGGTTTTTGTGCAGATTGTGAAAGTAGAGGCAGATATGAAGTTGTTGTCATTGTATTTGGTTTTAGCTGGTTTAAATTTATAATGTTACGCCATTTTTTAAAAAAAATCTTAACCAGTATTTTATTTTTCTCCTCATACTTAACATTCTGGTTCCTGACTCAGGTGCTTGAGATTTGCTCTATTGTTTTAATTAAACTGTTTTCTCTGTTATTGCCACTATCTCACCCACAGGAGATGGGGAATTGGAAATGTAATAGAGGAATTAAAAAACTTCCCACCAGCAGTGAGCGGGTAATTTATGCAAAGAAACCTGGATCCTTCAACATTAGAGTCTTGGCACTTCTTGCTGTGATATGTTTTGGTGTAAATCATCATAGACTCTTGTATTCTCTTTCCCTCTTCATAATGCTTTTAATAATGGTTGTCGTATATTTACCTCAATCGTTTTTAGTTTCAACTTCAGCTTCATGTGATGTTCATCTTTTAAGGAGGTTGCTGTTTAAAAAAGCAAAGCAAACAGAGGTTTTTATGATCTTTTATTAACCCTGAGTGATGTCTGCAGGCGTTCCTCATGGCTTCAGGCTGCATACACCTACAGCAACCTAAACCAACATGCAAGGGCAGCCCAGAGAGGTCAAACATGATGCAAAAAAAGTCTGCAAAGACCTCGCTGCTGCACATGAAGCTCATTGCTTCTGAGTGCGTGGTAATAGCTTAAGGGGACTGAGATGAACACAACATGTTAAGCAACTCAGATCTTGTCTCCCAGTGGAAACCATGTCTTGGATATAAGACTACATGTTACAAAAGTGCATTTATCTTGTATTTGGCATTTTAACTGAAGGTACAGAGGTCTTTTTAATGTTCTCTCTTGGTCTTTGCTGGAGACATTTAAAGCAATGAACCAAGACTTCTTCACTCAGCAGTTCTGCTCTCCAATTTACCTGCGATTAAAAGTCAACTACTGACCTTCACTGTATGACAATGTGACATTCCCAAACAATGGGGAGGTGATGACGGAGAGATGAGCATGTGGAGAATTTTTTTCCCTCACAGCTAAAGGCTTGCAGAGCCTGAATGCAGAGCCTGAATGCAGCTCTTACAGTAGTGTTATTTTGAATGCCTCATTACCAAGCAGCCGAACGCAGGCTCATTTTAATGCACAGTTAATGGTAGGAAAAAATTAGACCACTTAACAGACGCAAGATGCAATTAAATCAACAGAAAATAACTGCAAAGACACTTTTCTGAGACTCCTCGTAGCTGCTTAGTGTACATTTTTCCCTTTTGGGGTTGTTTTGTGATGATTCTGCTATTTATGTGTTTGTTCCTCCGCTGCTATTTGTCTAAATCCCAATCTTTCCGTTTCATTACTCTGCTGATGACACCCTGATGTATATCTGTCTGCCTCTGACCTTTTCACTGACGCATAAGTAGAATCAGTATAATGTAACCTTGAATTTCCTTTGGTGTCACCACCGCCAGTGATAGAGTGACAGTGAGCTCTTCTTCTGTTGCTGGCAGTCGCTGTCGGGCCATTCACTGTCAAGGCCTTTGAAGGCAAACTGAATGGAGTCACTTTTGGGCGCCGAGGTTGAGCTTCCTCTTTTCTAAGTCACAGAGAAATGGCAAGAGACATGTCATTAACATTTCAATCAGAATC
This sequence comes from Acanthurus lineatus, assembly GCA_029814665.1. Lineage (NCBI taxonomy): Eukaryota > Metazoa > Chordata > Actinopteri > Acanthuriformes > Acanthuridae > Acanthurus > Acanthurus lineatus. Next base: position 22,401,864 of record JAPZDV010000023.1, read on the forward strand.
CATGAGAATCCATTGAAGTAGCCGTGATAAAGAAGATGCCTGGGATTTAATATGATATAATATTAGTTCAAATGCAGAGTTACTTTAATAAGTTGCAGTTTATATCAATTTGAGATGCTCTTATCTGGAGTAGATTGATTATATTGTGAGGCAGGATTTTCAGATACCATGAAATGAAGCTTTATTTTTGTTTACTTCTGTCCATTGACCTACTGAGCTTATGTTCATTAAGCATTCATTGGTGATACAGAAGCAGTGATAGTGTTGATAAAAATAATGTCACGAATTTGGAAAATGTGATTTGCCTGCTTCCTTTTGAGGATTTTACGTATCTAGTTATTAGCTGACCCTCAGAGGAAGTGCATCGTATATTGGTGCAATAGGAAGAAAATAACCTCAGTTGAGTTCAGTATCATTCAAATTACAGAAGAGAGCAAGTAATAGAGCCGAACTGCTCAGGCAGTGAACTAGAATTATGTTGAAATTTTGACTGAATGGGTCAAACACAGGACTTTAACTCAGGAGAAATTGGTGCTATGATAGACCAAGTGGTAGAAAAGTTTTTTGCCTTCAAGATAAGATCACATTAGATGTAATAGAGGAGCAAAATGGAGGGGGAGGGAAATGATTTAGGAGGCGGAATGGGATGTAAAGTGCTTGAAGACATGAGATTAAACAGAGATGGAAGATAGAAAGTGGCCCCTGCTGCTCCATCTTTAGCAGAGCTACAGGATTATAGATACATATAAGTCCAAACCATTAAAAACTGTCTGGGATGTAAGATGCTCTTGGTTCGGTGCAGCCATGCAATACTCATGACTCCCCCGTTGTTTTCCCGACACAAATGCACTTTGCATATCATGTTTCACGTGTCAGACTCACTTCTATGCTGCATGCAGAAAGGCCAGAAACTGAATGGATAGTTGCCATTATTTACAAAATGAGAATGTTTTGATCAAGTTATTACAAAGCAATTTCCCCAACTGGTTATTAGATACGGTAAGTAAGAGATAATATCAGACAAGATGTCTTTTTATCAGAAATGATGGAGGACAAGGAGGTCACACAACCGTCTCATGCCATTTATTTTTGATAAAAGACGCCTCATTGGATTTATAACGCTTTTATCATGGTCACTTGCCAGACTGTTAATTCATATTTTCATGCATTTTGCAATAAAATCTATAAAGTTTTTCACAAGCTATAGCTCAGTTTTCTCAAGTTCTTGGTTTAAAAATAGACTTGTCACAGGGTTTGGTGTTGTAGCTGCAGAAACAGACTGAGCTGCCGGGGGTCTGGCCTTCAGAGCTGCGATCGTGATCTTGTTGTGACCTGATATCAACCTGTCAGTCGAGCTGTGAGTGACGGCCGGCGTCAGAGGAAAAAAACAGGGTCACAACTGAGAGAAGTTCAACTGAATCACTTATATCACTGTACATTTAACACTGAATGTCTTTATCCCCTGTGTTTCTCAAGTTTCAATCATTTATATATTTTCTTTTATTTGGTCTGGAAACATGTGAAAGCCTCTGGTCTTCCTATGTGACTGCAAGAAATTGCTCGTCTTTGAACCTGAACCTCTTTGTAGTGGCAGAATAAGCTCATATGCTTTGATTTACAAAAGAGGAGAAATTCTGCATCTCTCCTTTGTGTTTTACAGTCTTTATACATGAAGAAATGTATGTTATTTTATCAGAATGAAGCTTTGTGTTGTGTTTCGTTTGATATTTATATAATACACATCGACCTGATTTCATTGCGATAGTCCATTTCTAATAAACCGAACCCTTTCACACATACACACCCACATTTGCGACATCAGTGATACAATTATCCTTTTCTGTCTGTTTACCTAACACACCGATTGAAATGCCGTTTTTTATATTCAATTTCTCATATCCTATCTCGTTATTGTGTACTGCTGCAACAGACCAATTTTCTCAACAGGATCATTACTGTTTCATTCTGTCTTTATGGATTGTGTGCCCGGCTTCCTTGCATACCAATAGGACTTTTCGGTGTGTGTGTGTGTGTGTTAGTGAAGAGCCTGCAGACAGTAACACAGAAACATCACAGAGACGATGACTCTTAATAAAATATAACAGCTATGCGACGTCCTCTTGTAGAAAAACAAGAACCAATAACCTGCTTTTAGATTCCATCTGCAACGTTAAAGATAAAACATTTTTTCAATTTCGAGAGCTGTAGTTTTAAAATTTGCTCACAGTTTTATTGAACATTTTCAGATGGCAGCTGTAGATTTTGCCTTTATTTCCATTTTGGTAAATCAGGTCAGGTTTGGTCAGTTAAGGTGAATTGAACGAGTCAAACTATAAAAATTAAACCGTGGTCTATTAGCTTAAAGAGTACTGGTGTCTGGACTTTTGCATTCAACCAGTGACTAACTCGATTCAGTCTGTATAATATTAATTTTTCAAAAGACTGTCAACCTTTTTAGCTCTTTAAAATTAATCCAGTATTAATATCTGGTCTTTAAACTAACGATCATGCCAACCAAAACCAATTTCATTAAAACAAGCAAAGTGTAAACTGAAGTGCAAGTGAATTCCTGTGTCTGATTACTGATTTTTATGCAGAAACTAGATCAGGTTGAATTTTGATACATCTGCCTTTTATTTAATGCTGCTTTTTGACAAAAGCTCAAGATTTTAGAAAGTATTTTCAATTCACATTGAATACTCAACATTGGCTTTAAAATCATCTACATATTCTCCCTGAATGACATGCTACATTCACAGCAGTCGATAAAATATCACCAGCAGACAAGTTTTTCCTCATTTCCTCCTAATAATCTCTCCATGTTTGATTTGATATACAAAGACATGTTCGTACCCTGGGGTGTGTGAATCTCTGCCTCCTGTTGTTCAGCACCAAAGCCACCCTGCTTATCAGATACAGGTAGACGATCAAATCCAGTCAATCCAAATCTTTTGAAGAGAGATGTCTTTTCTTTTCTCTTAACTCTGGATCTGATCTGACATATAAAAGATTTCTGCTAATTGTGGTGTCACAGTGAAGCTGCTGGAGATGGAAAGATGTGAGGCCTCAAGGAATGATGAAAGAAAAGCGCTCAGGGGAAGCGTTTTAAGAGTAGAGCTGCATCTTATGAACGTGTGTGTGTGTGCATGTGTGTGTGTGTGTGTGTGTGTGACTGGAGATGGAAGAATCTGGATCAAAAGATCCTGGGGGATATTGACACACAAACACATATACAAACACACAGATACACACAGACACACACACACAGACACACACGCAGAGATACACAGAAGTTATTGCGTCATTCAAGCTAGCTAAGCTTCTCTCAGGGCAGATGAGCACATTCTTGAATTATATGAGGCCAGATAATAGTATATCAACCGGGGGGGGCTTATCCTGCTTTCTCAGTTACAACACGTGTACCCGCCCCACCTCACACACACATACACACACACATACACATACAGATAAGGCCCCATTTTCCACAGCCCCTCTATGGACTCACAAATAGACTTTGTTTTGGCTGATTATTCTGATCATATCTCTTTGTTTTTTCATTTAGAGACGTGCAGCTCGTGCTGTTTGTCGATTCTCGCCGAGTTCTGACCAGCTGAATGATTGATCAAGGTTTCTTGAGGTGAATCAATATAGAGTTTGACCAGTGGAGGAAATGAGAGAGGTAGAGATTATGAGTGTGTGTCTTCTTCGGGAATGAGAGGAAGTGTTTGCGTGGGAGAGGAACCAAATTAAAACTTGCGCTTGGCAACTTTTTTTTTTTTTAAGATGGTAGTGAGACTAATTGTATTAAGTTTGCAGAACATAAGAAAAAATTTCACATTCCTAGCTGCAGGTTAGAGAACAGGAAGTGAAGAGGTTCACTCGGGTTCATCCTAATGGGAAGTTTTGTGCTGCAGGAAGAGAAAAGTCTCCTCCTGCGAACAGAAAAGTCCTTTTGTGATTTGATTTCTGGATGTATGGTGCTATCTTTTAGAAAAGAGGTTAGGTCCTCAGAGCTTTTACTTCTTTAACAGAGAATGGGCTGCAGAGTTGGATTTTTAAGGCCAGAAATCTAAGGTTATGACTAAATCAATGGCATTGATCAATAACCAGGATTATTGTGTTTGTGCTGTCGGGCGGCTTGCTGTCAGAGACGGATGGAAAAAGTGCAGGTGAGTGTTGTTTTAAAAGATTTTCAGAAATATGGGCTCCGATGTGACCTTGACAGCAGGCACAGGGAGGCGGAGGTGTGTTTGGAGGTTGTGTGTGTGTGTGTGTTTTTGTGAGTTTAAAGGCGAGTGGTTATGAAGGGTTTAGCCTGTAAAAGCCTGATAAGCCAAACCGCAGGCCCAATCACACTCCTGCCATCTTACCCACTGACATAATGATTCAACACAGCTGTCAGCTGTCTGCAAGACAACTGCTGTGCGTGTGTGTGTGTGTGTGTGTACGCTGTATATCCTCATATATATTCCATATATCTTTGTGTATTTGTGTGTTGGCAGTGTGTGTGTGTCTATGCGTCTCCCATCTGTTTGCACACGGCTTTTATGCATGAATGTGCATATAAATATCATTTTTATGTGTGTGTGTGTGTGTGAGGCTGTGCAGAAGATTGTCCACCTCTCTTATGTTTGTGTGTGTATGTGTGTGTTTGTGTGTGTGGGGGCGGATAGACAAGCAGAGGTGGAGACAGTCCACCTGCTTCATCAAACAAGAAAAGTAAAGACAGAGACAGAGGAGGATGGGAAAAAAAAACAAAGGAGCAGGGTCTCCTGTGTTGCACAACCCTGGTTAGATTGAACTAAAATTAAATTTCACAACAAAAACAAACGGCGGGAGACGGACAGGCCCACCTCCTTCCCTCCTGAAGCTGCTGTTCTTTTCATCCCTCCCTCTCCGCCTCCCTCCCTCTCTCCCTCCTTCTCTCTTTGTCTCCACCCCTCCCTGCTTTTGCTTCTCAGCCATTTTTCTTTCCTTCCCTGCACTCTCACCACAACAGAGAGGTCTGATGTAACCGGTGAAAAAAACACCACAGATGATGATGATGTTCCTTCAGGCTGTTTGAATAGATTCAAGTCTGGATTATGTCAGAGGTCAGCAGACGGCGATATGTGACACCTCACCTCATATATCACATGACACAATGAGTCTGATTCAGTGCAGTTATACCAGGCTTTAACTCAACCGGTGGCGCTAATAGGGCATTTGTTTTTAAAACTAAATGTCCATAAGGATAATGAATATTTATTATTAAAGCAAAGAGTCAGAAGATCATTGAACACTGATCTTCAGATTGTTACATGTGAATAATTTTCTGAGGTAGAGATAAATCCGTCTTGTTGTTCATAAGAAGAAGGTGAAAGAAAAGTCATAGAAGCTTATTTTTCATCCTGTAAATGATTTAAGCCACTTAATGTGGAGACTCTGACTTTTTGTGTTTCCTTGTTTGTTGCTAATGACGCTGATAAATTGATTTGCATTTTTAAAGGTTTATCTGCTCTTATCAGTTCAACCTCTTTTAGGTTACAGTTACTGTATAATGTCTCTGATAAAAGTGCCAAATGCAACAGGACCTAATCTGATTGTATTTGATTAATTGAGTTGATTTTTGCCTGGAGAGACACTTAAAGGCCACAGTTTGTGAAGCAGTTGATGAATGTTTCAACCAAACATGACTAAACATTCGCTGGCTGATTTTTTGGAGTTTTTTTCTCGGCTGATCAGAAGCTTTTTTTTTTGCACATGAAACTGCCATGGGCTCACCCTCATTAGTCTGAGGATTTTTTACTTCACATGGGACAGTGATGCAAGATGATAGTAAGAATGTCATAACAGAGTGTAAGATGCCATAAATGAATGAATGTATCTGCTCCAAAAGAGAAAAGCCCAACCAGGAAACAATCGTGTCAGAGCTCATGTCATAATTCCGCACCACTTAACAGCTTTTATCAGCAAATTATCAGGGTTGCAAAGTTGAAAATCTCCCTCAGTGAAGGTAAAAACAAATGCAATGGCTACATGTTTATTTTGCATTTGAAGCCACTGCCTCCTTGTGTGGACTCTCTTCATGTATCAGATTACACGTCTGGACTTTGACCCGCGGTAAGCGAAGCTGACGTTTTGCCAGCTCGCTGGCTGTGTCACCAGCCTCTCCCCAGGTGCAGCACAGTCGTCCTTGCGGCGGGGTCACAGCAGCGCTCTGCTTTGTAGGGCACTGGAGTAGTCCGCCTCTCCGGGGAGACAGCACATCTCTGTTTAGCTGCACAGAGGTGACCTCTCACCTGCAGGCTTCATGTGCTGATTGGGAGGTTTGGAGTCAGGAAGTGAGGCTGCTGTGAATAACCTGCTGTTCGCTAAAAACAAAATGTTCGTGTCTGCTTTTAGCTTTCTGTTTATCTGCTCAGACTCTGAATCCATTAGTGCTTTTTTATACCTCCTCTCTCTTGTGTTCTCTCAGTCTTTGCTAGAATATTGCAGATGTACCCAACTTACCCAATTATCCTCTTTGTTTTATTTGAATTATCTATATTAATGTTTCAGTTGTTATGGGTGATGGTTGGCTGGTGAATAAGAGCAAAAATTTCTAGTTCCAGACTTTCACTTTTGAGGTTTTGCCTAAGTTATAGTCAATTCTTTGCACTTGTGACAGCTGGTTAGACAAATCAGGCAAAATGAAAATGACACCATAAGCTTTGAAAAGTTGTTATGGCCAATTTTCAGCATTTAAAAAAATAATTGGTGAATGAATTAGCAATATATATAGTCATTAGCTGTGACTCTAGTCATAAATTACATGAGACAAAACTCTGGAGACATAAGAAACCTAAAATTTTGTGGAATTGTTGATTATGTTGTATCAAATGTTTTGTAAAATGTTATTTTCATTTAAGGATAACATGATCTTATCTTTACAAATGAGTGTGTACATGTCAAAAACTTTGCTATCGTATGTCAGTTTTGCTATTTAATCAAAGCTTTTAAGTAATTAAGGCTGGTTTCTGATGTGTGGTTAGATCCTAAATCAGTTTTTATTTAAACTGACTTCTCTAAATTTAAAAGTAAACAACCGCAGGTGTAAAGCATTTAAAATCCAAGAGGTTTGGTTCCTTTTGGGAAATCTGAAAACAGAAATAGAAAAAACATGTTAAAGTTACTGAAAAAATACAAAAGAAATCAACACTAGTTTCAGTATCAGTTCAAAAAACTCAGGTATTTTATCAGCAGCAGCATCAAAAAACAAAACTCAACTGCCGTAACCTGAGCTTATTAAGTCAATCACATGATGTCAATCATCATGATACGCTGTGCTCTACGTCAGCAGCTTCACCTGCAGCTACACCTGAACTGTTCATACAGTACCTGAAGAAATGTTGCTCAGGTTGTTTCTGTCCTCAGTTTGCTGAACCACATCACTGTACACACCTCAGTGTGACCACACGACCACAGTTGGCTGGAATCATAATTGTCTTATAATTGTCTTGGCAAAAGTGAAGTGAAGATGTTTACATGAGCTCCGCCAGGCTTCATTTACACTGTAAGCACTATTTTTTTTCAACGTGCATGTAAGCACCTTTGCGGTTTCACTTTTTTTCCTCCTTCTTCTTCTCTCTCTCTCTCTCTCTTGCACACACACACACATTGTCTCTCTCTCTTCCTGTCAGCAGTGTGTATCCTGCCAGATGAGCGCGAGGCGGGAAAAGGAATGTAGCTCCGTTCTGTTTACCTCTTCCTCGTTTTCTCTCTCTCTCTCTCTCTTTCTGTCACCTCCCTCCTCTCTCTTTCTCTCTCTCTCTCTCTCTCTCTCTCTCTTCCTGTGAGTATGCTCAGTCATTCAGCTCGTAGCTACGCTGGTTTTTCGTGAGGCTGGAGAGCCGGTGGGAAGCCTGTGATTGGGGGGAATAAGAGATTGTGCCGGAGCCAGAGCCGGCTACCTCAGAGAAGAAAAAAAAAAAAAAAAGGTACAGCAGAGGGACGCAGGGACTGTGGATTTCAACCTGCTCGTGTCAGGAAGAGATGGATTTGTGTTGCCGGTGAACTTTGTGGAGAGAATGTGCTGCACGTGTAAAAGAAACCAACGGCTCCCGCTCGGCATCAGGGATTGTTGGAGAAACGGAGGTCTCTAAAAATCTGCTGGTTATCTTGAACACTGTGTGATGTAGATCTACGCCTGAGAGGCTCCAAAAAAAACCAAAAAAAAAAACAACCCTGGAAGTGCGAGCCAAATGAATGACATGTAAGGTGGAGACACGTATCACGCGTGATTTAACAGGCAGAAGATTCAGCTCAGCAAGGTTAACCTCAAAGACATCTGTTATACCTGATTACATCCGAGGCGGCGATGGGAAAATGACTGGCTGGAGGCAGAATTGAAGGAGGATACTGTGATGTCAGACTTTACCTGGGGCAGTCGTCTGAGACTCTGCTGAGTATTATAGCTGCTGTCGAGCTGTGGGGGGCGGCAGGAGCAGACTTCATTTCCAGGTGTGTAAACCACAGCAGACTTGACTCACCTGATATCATCCCTCCTCTGTAAGGACTCAGCCCCTTAACTCATTTTCTCACCTCATCTTCTGAGTAATCCCTGCTCTCAAAACCACCACCGCCACCGCCACCACCAACACTTCTCGTTTTCTCTCCCCATGGAGCCACTCAAGAGACAAGAGAAGAGACGCTGATTAATGTGACTCCCGGCAGCCTGCGTTTGATTCTACAGCGTTAGAAATAGCAGCAGAAATAAAACAGCGGTGCAACTTGTGAACTGTCATCACGTGGAACAAGAGAAGCACCATGTGGAATCAGTCTGGATACTGTAATCACATTCCTCACCCCGGGTATCCCTTCTACCATGCTCCCTGCAGGTATGCTATCACAACCCCGACATGTTCCCAAACTCTCGCTTTTGCTTTTACATGGGGTTACACCAACTTGTTGAACTAGCTTCTTGTGTCAAGAACCTTGCTTCTTTTAAGTTATTGTTGTTTTTGCAAGATCCTCTGTGTTAAAGATGAGATTATTCTGATCGCTTTAACCCTTGGCGTCCCTCAGGGGTCAATGCTTGGCCTGTGAAAAGTTATTGATACCATTTGGGAAAAACTGTCTCAAAACGAGTTCAGTTAGTTTGTAAAGTAAGCCGGGACTTTAATGGAGGTTGTAACAAAACTGGTTTGTCAGGGACGATTTGTTGGCGCCCAACTTAAATAGAGCTAAGAAACTGGTTTTGCCTGTGCAGAATAATAGAAGTAGGCAGGTTTGTTGGTCAGTGTGACACCAGTAGGAGAGAGTAAAGCTGCTTTCAAGCACTGAGCTCATATCATGTTACCTAAAAAAAAACACTCCTGCGGCATTATTCGAACAAATATAACCCACTTTCTCTCTCTTAAAAGCACTTGATTAGAACAGATTACATAAGATTTTACTGTTATTCTTCCTTCACGTCTCCCTCCCACCCCACCTCCCCCTGGCAGCAGTAATGGCATCAGTGCATTTATCACAAGGTTTCAGATGTGACCCAGTCTCAAATGAACACCATCAATCCTCATTCCCCGAGGGGAGAGCAGACCCTTGCCTACGCCTCTTTTTCTGTCGGATACTGTAATAGTCTCTAACCTCCAAAGGCTGCGAAAGCTCAACCACCAGAATACTGATTCTCCATTACTAGTTAGCTATAAAACCTCTGTGTGGTTATTGAGGACAAAGCTGCACTTTAAAAATGGATCATCATGAAAAAATATAAACATTTAACGAGCTAACTTGCCGGTATGTGGGCGAGGGCACATGCACTATAAAAAAGCTGAGTGGTTTTTTGTATATTTTGTCTTAATGTGTCCACATTGTGCATGTGGTTTATGTAAATTCTGCTAGTGTTAATGCAGCAGGGGTGGTCTGCACCGAGGGGGAGGAGGATTTGGCTGATGAGTGAGTCATACCTCAGACCACTGGGCAGGTCAATGACCTGTCAGATCAGCTAGCTCACTGCAAAGAGAGAGAGAGAGGGAGAGAGTACACAGGAATCCAGGAAATGGCCCTGAGCTCCAAAACAAACTAACCATCGCTATTCACTCCCACTCTACTCTCTTATAGTGAAGTACTATGACTCACGCCATGAATGTTCCACCTGTGGCCCAATCACTACATGCGTTCAAGTCAAATTTGACATTTTTTCTGCATTAATGCAATGTTCCACATGCTGAAGATGCAGCAGAAACAAACTGCATAGCTGCAGGAAATGAACTTTTTATCAGCTGTTCTGTTTATCTCCTTTTTCTTCTGCGCTTATTTTTATAAAAAGATCTCTGTCCCTCTTGCTGCTTCAATGTCATTTGTGCCCCGTTTCTCATCTTCACACCTTCATATTTAATCCTCTTTTTGGATTTACGGTCCTTCGAGGGATTTCTTTTCACCAGCACATGCCAGTCTTCCGTATTTGAAGATGTTTGAGTAAAATATTAAACATAGAACATCATCTGACTGACAAAAGAGGGGAAAAGCATCTTAGTTTAGGAAACATTTGTTGTAATACTAAGCGGCAGATATCACTGAAATTAGAGCTTAGTTTTTCTTGGAGGAAGAAGCAATAAGGCTTTAATATTGCATATGTCACTCCAATGAAATTATCTGTGTTCTTCTGGGTTTATTTATGAGTTTGTCAGATGCTGCTCGTGTAATTCAAACTGCTTTTTTAATAACAAAGACGAAAAAATGAAAAAAATATTACATTACATCAGAACAGTCGAGGCATTTCCAGTAATAATGAAGCCTGTTCTATGAACTCAGTAAAAGTCCGATGATCGTTCCTGTTAATGATCAGCTCACCTGTCAACAGACCTGTCTTTGACACGACCAGGCTCCGCCCCCCATCCCTCTGCTTAATCCAACATGTTTACATTCAAATAACAAAGTGCTCGCTCCCTGTTTGAAGAAGTCCTTTACCAGACTTCGTTGTTTGGTCCGTTAATCCAACATAAGCCAGCGTCAGTCAACCGCGGAGGCATGAGGTGAGCGTGAAAGCTTAATGAGGGCCTGCATGTGTGTATATGTGTGTGTGTGTGTTGCAGAATATTGATCGTGTGTATGTGTGTGGGTATTATGTGTAAGTCTGGTAATCGAGTGTTCATGTGAGTTTTCTCTGTATGACTTATTGATGAAAGGTGGTGAAATGAACTGGTTGGAGTATTGGTGCAGAGATAAACACGTTAGACTGTGTGTGTTTACGTTGCATCATATATCACAGTTTACGGAACAGTGACAGGAAGTGACATGCGACAAATGTCATGACGCATATTTAGAGTCACAACACAGCATGCACCGAGCAACCCAGATATTGCAATGAATTGAGCCTGAATGCATGTAAACCTGCGTATAACGATGATTCTTTACACTGTATATACTGTACTGCGCTGTGTGTGTGTGTGTGCTTGTGTGCTTGTGTGTTAATGTGTGTGTGGGCAGGGTTGTCAGCCCAGAGGCTCAGGGATGTAAATGGATTTGAGCTGGCGGCCCAGCAGGAGGTGAATAGAGCAGATTGTCTGAAAACCTTTGCCTCATCCCTACATGCGCACACACACACATACACGCTAGCACACATACATGCACACATACACGCACACACACACATGCACAGACAAAGAGCACGCCTGCTCCTACACCTTTACATACACAGACGCAATCATTTCATAATGCAGCTTCTAACAACTCATAATGGACTGTGTTTTAATTTTAGAGCCAACTTAACCTTTGTGTCCAATATTTAAATGGCGAAGTGTGTGTGATCTCCTGCTGATCTCCAAACGTGGTCTGAATAATGTCTGAGACAGAAACTCAGCAAGAAGAAAATCTATTACGGTGGCACTATCCCTGTCATCTATACTTCAGGTCATGAAAGACATTTGCGTAAAAAGGATTTCTTTCTGGTGAGGAAACGAAAATGAGCTTTTAGTGTTAAAACTTCATCTGAAAGCGAAGTAGAAATAAATGTAAGGAGGGTGTGTTAAGTAATAACTAGGAAGGGAGAGACGCTGTAATGATGTAAGAAGCAGCAAAGAGAGAACTGTAAATGTCCAGAGGCAAAAAAACTTAATCAACACTTTGGAAGAAAAAGCCACTAACAGTTTACTAAAAATATCCTGCCAAATTAAAATGAATGCTCCTGACAATTTGAACTCTTTTTCACATTTCAGCTTCTTTTTTTGCTCATGAATTACCAAATGTGATCAATGCAGCAGCTCTTCATTACACGCCACCGAGATATTCTTGCCCAGTGTGTTCTTGGCAAGTAAAATTTAACAGTTCTTAGTAAGAAAACAACTGTACACATGCTTGAAGTGATATTAATGTTGGCACCGTGCATTAGAGCATGCATTATGTCAAGGCAAATAATGGGGAAATGGCCCAGCCTTCACTTAGAAAAGTAGATCTTAGATGCTGAAATGATGCAGAAATTTGATTTAAAGTGTCCAAAAGTCGATAGTACAAACACTTGAACGCCTCTTATTTCCCTCTAACATTAAAACAGTGAACCAAGCTGACCAAGCATCTTATCCTGGGAGTCTATGGGAGAATCTGTCATTCAGTCTCCATGACTCCCATCTCCTCCTCTTCCTCCTCCTGAGTGTTGACACACCACTGCGGCTCGATGCTTGATGCGACTGACACTTTTGACAAAATGAATTCCCTACAAGTCACACTCTGGGAGGGAGCCCTTATGTCACCGAGTGCTGTGCTGTCACAGCGGCAGGGCTCGGATGGGACTGCATCGAGGCGAGAGAGCTGACACGCCTGTGGTTTTTCTCTGACATCGTGGTTTTGTCTGTGACAGCGGTGATGTGGTTTAACCGCTCATGTCAGCTTTCACTATAAAGTCAGAAACTATAGGAAACGAGTAATCCTGGTTTCTCTTCTATGAAAAGGAGAACCAAAGATACATGTTTTTGTGTGATTTTTTTGGAACTTTTAACACTTTAAATACAAGTGTAGAGACTTGAAGGAAGAGCTTTTAACCTTTACTGTTAAAAATTACATGTAATGATATTTTCAGTTTATGGCTAACGTGAACAAGTGTTAAGTTGTGTTACCAGTGTGGATAAATCACCTGCTTTTCTGAGGAAACTGACAGGTGTTTGTGGGAACAGTTTGTAAAAAAATTCATCTTCACTTACACAGATATGCTGCACAGCTTCATGGTATCATATTCTTGCTGTTGGATGAAAAGCTTGCAACTCCAGATAGTCAGCATACCATGCATGTTTCATATTACTCAAAGGGCCATTGAACTGTTCCAGCCCATAGGGGAAACAATGCAAACTCAATTCAAATTAATAAATTAAGGTAATGCTGTCATGTTGTATAATGTCAGCATTTCTCTCTGCTCATTAAACAGATAAATTCAGTTTATCCACAGTAAATTCCACAAGGTCCGGATGGTAAATTAGTATGATTTCCAGCCTTTCAGGCTCATTTCACATTCTGAGATGGGACGCTCTGCACAAATGTCAGCCTCCTTATAATTCTGGATATGTCCGTGTCCCAACCTGCCTTGTTCATGACAAGTGGGAGGAAAGAAGAAGAGCAAAGTTTTCCTTTTTTAGCATTTACATGGAGAGTCGAAGGTTCCTTGGCTAAATCCAGAGGAAACTGTTGATATCTGTGTGTGTTTTTTTTAAAACGTTGGTAAGCGTGGGCGCTGTGGCAGGAGTGAGAGGTTTTTGGCGCTGACAGGATAAGACGCAGCTGTGAACATGAACAGTTTGAATTGCAACAAGATGAGAAAGAATCTCCACCATCCCGTAGCCTTGCACCTAAAATCTCGCCGGATATGAGTCATTAGAGTCGAACGTTGAAGTACAGATGGAGGGGTCGTAGCCCAGAGCATCATCCAAAGGCTGCAGACTTCAAAGACTTAACGTCTGTTGATCTTGGCTGAAGTGGAGAGGAGCCGAGATGCTGAACACTTGTTGGGGAAGTGATGGTTTCTGTCTGGGTGTCATCCTCCGAAGGCAGGAAGGAATCAGTCACTTGTATTGTCAGGACGAGTATCAGTGCAACAGGAGTCTGTCCTCGTCGCATTGAACATATGTCTTGTGTTATAGGCAGAAAGTAACAGTATCTGGATTGTTGCAGCACTGGAGAGACAACGTTCAAAGCCAGATATTAGTAGATCTTGGCTGGCTTTTTGCATTTTTCACATCCAGGTGTTCAAATGAAAAGCCAGTAGAAACTTTTAATGGTCAGAAACTACACTGCTTCAGAAAGTTTAAGTTTTGAGTGAGTTTTCTCACCTGATATAAAAGTGGTTACCTGTAGAAATGAACCTTAAGTGAATCATTAGCCAACTCTGCAGCTCCCCTAAGCTTTCTGGTTTGCTCTTAATGCTCCATCCACTGTTTTGGGTTGCAACAGACAGCTGTTTGCAGAGCAAAAACCACTAAAAAACCCACAGCACTCTGCCTGCTCAGCACCAAACACAGACAGACACAGTTAACATCCAGCAGTCGAACACACTGCAGCATTCAGCTGCTATCACACATTTCCCTCAGGAATTATTGGAGAATGAAACAAAGCTATAAGAGAGTGAAGATTAGATGTTCACCAGGTGGCCGGAAACTCGACTCCAGACAAAAGATAATGTTGTTCTGTATGAGCTGAATATTTAAATTCAAGAAAGTTCACTTTATAAACTCAAAGCTTATTAAAAGTTTTGAAATGAGGGATCCTTCACAAAAATCACTGTGTATTTTATGTGTTCTTTTTTTCTTGTTTTATCTAAAATTTGTGTGCAGGATTTTGTCCTAAACTAAGTTGGATCATTTTTATATAAGTCAGATAACATGAGGCTGTAACAAAAATGCAGCAACTGCTTTCTCCTATTTTGTCCTTTCCAATTTTTATCAATTACAGACTGGAAAACAGTTTATAATGTGATTTCATCGTGTTTTGAAAATACAGGAAACTTTTTTATTAAGTCTGCTAATGGAACAGATTTAATTAGTGCATTATAATTTATTTGCTTGTCAGTATTCATAACAATGGTCTGTAGAGTCATTTTGATTTCTGATTTTGGATGCACATTTATCCTGTTTAGTCTCCATTTTTTTTGCACATGCCATTAGTTTGGAGCACAGGAGAGGTTTTTTTTTTCTATTCAGATGCTTCATTATGATATTAATATTAGGATGATAATGAGATGATGCACTCTGGGGAAATTAGTCCAAATTGTATTGTTTTTCCCTCTTGTAATTATCTTATTAAGGAGTGAATAGTGTTGACCAGATGGAGTCCTCAGAGTCTACAGTCTCTGCAGATTTGAAGTAGCAGTTTTATTCGTCTGCAGGGGTAGAAACAGCCCCCTTACTTTCATTCCTGAGCTAGGTGTGTAGGATTTTTGCAATCAGCCTGCTCCCCCATTCTCCATCTGTTTGTCACCGAAACCCTTTGAGCTCACCTGGTCTCTCAGGTCTCACGTTACTCCCCAGCTGGCTCGGTTAGCGTGGGCAGCATGGCTCTAAAATCTCCCATAATCTGAGACAACTTTTTGTGTAATCAAAGAATCCACTGTACATGTATGAAGAAGTGGAGCCATGCAGGAAAGAAAACACACACCATTACCAACATACCAAGACTTATTGGTGTTGTCTGTAACAGTGTGATTCGACCTGGACTGTAAACTAACAAGAGTTTGGATTCACCTGCAAAGAAAGCTTGATTCGGTTTAGTTCAACTAAATTGACACTAAAGGCCAGAAGTTAATTAAAATATCTTTGATCAGCCGTTAAATAAGAACACAAGGAATCTCAGGCTGTTGGTTGAAGTAATTGGAAGCTTAGTATAAAATCTGTGCATATTTAAAGAGGATCAGGTTCCTGTTTCACTGTCAAAAGCACAATAACTCCTATAACAAGCTGCAATAAACAGGTGTTTTTCTGTAAAAAAGCTTTTCTTAAAATGTCCAAACAGCAGTAGAAAGTTAGTCTGAGGTTAAGCGATGTTGGACTGGATGTTAGTTAAACATACTGTGGAGTATTTAAACTCATTAAAATACCCATCATTAAAAAGTAAAAAAAGAAGAAAAACATCAATTAACCAGGTGATTCCTGGCTGTGAATTGCAGTGAATTTAATCTTTTTGATTTTTCTGTTATGTGTCCTTTTTGTCCTTCAGCAGACTAATAACTTTGCAGTCCAAAAGTCATCACGTTGACAGTAAAAACCAAAGTTCAGAGCTGGTGTACAGCAGCATTTATGCTCATCTGTCTGATCTTTTTGATGCATATTGACTCAGTGGGTGGGAATCACTGAGATAAACCCACCCGCTGGCTGACTTGATTACAGTTCTTAATTTTAAAGACAGTTTAAAAGTTGGTGCTTCCCGACGCTGTCCACTCCTCAGCTTAACTTTTCCATGAATATTTTTAGCGCCGTCACCACCATCAGTGGTGCTTTTGAGAGGAAATATGATTTTTTTTTTACTTTCTTTTCAAGAAGTGAGATGAAAAGATTTATATCAGTCTCATGTTTCTGCATTAAGCACAGAGCTGAAGTTGAGATGTGCTTAGTCTGATTAGCATTGAAAGTGGGAGCAAAGGTTACTGTTCAAAATGAAAACTATGACTTTAAAAAAACTAAATTAACCTGATTTTAAACTATTAAATGTAAAAATGACAATTTATGTGGCCTGAAGTGACTTTAGCATATTTGTGACAGATTTAAATACAACATTTACTGTCCTTTCAAGCTCTGTGATGGTTTCTATTGACCTGAGAAAAATATCTTAGCTTTGGCAAAATGCTTCAGAGATGTTAAGTCTGTCTGCTGTTTGATGCTGGACAGGAAGCAGACAGCTTAGACAGCAGCTCACAATCAACCACATGATCAATAAAGACCCGAATTCAGCTAAAATGGTCTCCAGAGGTATTTGTTATGCTGTTTTTCTCTTGAATTTTTAACACCAGAGACTCTTTTACATAAGTGAGTGACACAATTGATTACCGTTATCAAAAACATCATTAAATTCAGGTTTAAGGATGAATTTGATCAAATTTACATGTTTAGATTTGGAAGATTTATTTATTTTGGAAGACTCTGGCGTCCCGTTGGCTGCAAATGCCTTTCCAAAATGTATTTATACAGTAATATCATTTTTATTTGTGACTTTGTGCCCACTATAGTATATTTGGCACAGCAGCAAGGCGCTAAGTGCAAAAAAAACAGTAAAGTAGGACAAATGGGACGACCCAAACACATTTCTAATGCGCGTATTTCACTTCCCACATTGGCAGCTCGGAACAAGAAGAAACTCTGTCTGGCGTCAGTCTCAGTGGACTCGGCGAGGGAAACGTGGGCTGGAAAATAACTGGAGTGATTCTCCTCAGTGTCAGTGGGTAGTAGACCAGATTCCTCTCTCCACCTCCTAATGAGGCATAAAGTGCCATTGTATACCTGAGTTTCCCACAGAGGTCCATACTTTCAATATTTCAGCAGCGGTTGCTACTAAAAATAGATTCTGGTTTCATATTGGGTGAATTGAAAAAGGAGCACATGTGCGACTTGTGATTCAAAGCAGGGGTGGATATTGTTTTTTTTTAAGTGCCTGTGTTCCTCTGTTGTGTTTTGAAAAGTTTTTAGTTTATAGTCACATTTGCTTCTTGGGTAATAAATGCTGCTGCAGATCTGCGTATCCGTCGTGGGGGCGGAAGTGTTCGCGTCTTTGAAGCCAAGTTTCAAGCGATGTGATACATGTTGCCGTTGTGGTCCGCCCCGGCAATGCAAATCCAACATTGATAAAAGAGTTAATTTCTGAGTTAAGTTTTTTCCCTTAGGAGATTGTGTTGAAACATGGATGTAACTTTGTTCGGGGTGTTTTTCTTTCTGGTTTGGTCTGAAGGTTGGGATGTGGGTTGCAGCCTGTGATTCACCCTGGCTCTGTTTTCTCAGACCACATCAGCTGAGGGAGGCTGGAGTCCTGTGTTTGTTCATGACATCTTACTGTGACCCACAACAGGCTTCATGCTAGTTTTGCTTTAGCGCATCTGAATGTAGGCTGTTGACTTAAACATCTGTACCTCGAGAATGATACACAGATTACACATCCGCACTCTTCGCTGCACTAAGTCAAACTGTACTGCACTTCTTTGGGTTTCTTTCACCAATTTAAAAGGCCAAGTTTTGCACAGGGCACCTAACCTAACAACAGTGGTGTTTGGCTCATCATAGTCAACTCGTTTCGAAACTCCTTTCTCTATTAAAGTGTTTGAAGCTAAAGAAGTTCTAAGAGCTGAAAACGCACGACTTCAACTGAATCTCTGTGGTTTGAAGTTCGGCTTCTCTCTTTCATCCTTATTTATACTTCAGATATTTGCTTTATCTTACTCTTTTATGCTCGCTTTGAAGGAGTCGTGTTTCCTGCTGCTTCATTATAAATGCTTTTAATTAGGGATCATCTGATCTTTGAGGGGGTTTGGCCCCTTAATTAATCCGTAATCCCCTTATTTTTTCTTATTACAATTGATGTTTTACTATTTTTCTATGCAAAATAATAGAATTCATAACCAAACTTTAAATGAATTGTTATTTAAATACATTTTACACCATACTGTTTTTTTTAAGAAAGTGTAAATATGCTCTTTAAAAAAGGATTTAACCTTTTATAGATTGTAGGAGCTTCAGCTTCTTTACCTGTTTGTTTAAGAGCAGCTCAGCATGAGGCTTTGACTGTGTGTACTGGCATTAAGGGAAGTGCTGCTTTCTGTCTTTTGCTCTTTCTGTGTTTTCATTTTTGTGGACGGGGTGGTCTTCTATCATAGTCCACACACACACCCACACACACACAGCAGAGCGGAGCAGAGAAAAGACAGCTGTAGTGGCTCGGGTTGATGAAAACTCGCAACATAAGTGCAATAAAAGCTTTGTGTGCAGCCATCCTTCAATAAAAAACAAGTCTGCTAATACTGCAGGGAGGAAGAGAACAAGCCTCAGAGATATTAGATGAAGAGCTGCAAACACAGACTCCTTCTACACCTCTGCAAACATCTCACCTCCAACAGGTAAACCACTTCTCTCACCTGTTGTGTGATACCAAAAAAAAAAAACTTACAGCAAAATAAGGATAGATCATACTCAAACAAATGTGTCATCAGATAAAGATACAGCTTAAAGTAGGTCACTGTGTTGCATGCAAATATGTACGAGTCAAGCTAAGGCAGCACTGGTGTGAGGAAAATACCCATAACATTAAAATTAGTCGTAATATTGCGCAGAACTTAATGCAAATTCCACACAGCTTGTTGCCTGCTCATAGCTCGTCATTATCTACAAACTATTTCCCTCTCCTCCCACTATGATTTGCAGGATTGTGTAGAACATTTTCCATCCATTTAATGCAGAGCACAAACACGTCAACAACACAGCAGCCACAGCTGCAACACCCCAGTGCATGATGAAGAGCTTTAAGTGCAAATAGATGCTTTGGATTGCCGTCGTGTAAAGAAAACAGGAGTGAAGCATGTAGATGCAGATAAGAAATGGATGTGTCCGTCAGGCAGAAGGCAAATAGACATAAGAAAGTGTCGTTAGCAGTGTTTTTATGGCATTTTTGTGTAAGAAGATCAGCAGAGTGAAGCGTTGGCAGGAACTGTGCTTGACCCTTGTTTTTCCACTGATGATTCCAAAAATGTATCCTGAAAAAAAATCAAAATAAAAAATTTCTGACATCCCAGGAGTCAATCTGATAGTCAGACAGCCCTGCACATTAGATGATGAGTAATCTGGCAGAAATTCAACCGTTTTTTAATTAGTCGGGTGTTAAATTCAGGCTTAATCCATACAGTGTCTGTGTGGCTCATCACTGCTGCTCACATATAACATTTAATCAGCACAGATTCACCCAAACGTCCTCTGATTCTGCTTGTTTTTTAAAGGGGAGTGGGATTAATTATCATCATGTTATGCAGGTTTCACTTTATGCTGTGGAGGCTGACCTGGTTACAGCCTGAACACCAAGGATCCTATGATACTCTGTACTGTAGGATGTTGAAGTCTGTTGTATCGAGGAGTTGTTTGTGATTCATTCTTCATGCTTCATGCTCTGAGACCTGCTGTTACAACACAGGTTTCACAATGAAATGAAAGTTGTAGTCCTTTACGCTGCAGACAAAGCGTATCACAGAAAATTCAATTTATAAAAGAAATATAGATTTTCGTATCTATGCACATTTAAATGCAAACACCTGAGACATAATTCTGTAGTGCATTTTTTTGAAGTCCTGTCTCCAGTTACATAACCAGCTGCAGAAAGATAGTGATGATAATTTTGTCGACATCTTCATATTGACAGTTCGACATCTGGAAAACATAAGCAGCAGATGCAGCCTGGAGATGCAGGAAGAGGGAGTTTATTCATTATATAAGGTGCTTTGTTGACTAAGTAAGTTTTGCCTGAACTTAACTTAAAACTATATCTTTGCTCAATGAAACTTTGCAAAAAATAATTTCAATTTTTGGCCTTTGAATGGATTTTTTTGCATTTGTTTGGCAGAAACAGTAGTGACGTAAAAGGGAAATGGAGGAAAGAAAAGGACAGCTGGTGTCATTCTGATTATATAGTCAGCATCTTAAAGCTCAAGGCCACCAGGATGAATTCTGTATTTCTAAATACATTATAAACTGTTTTTCATGCACAGATTTGAGAGCAACTTGCGTTGGAAACATTACAGCGACACATTTCCAGCATTCCATCATTTATTTGGTGAAGTTTGTTAATGATTCAAACTGTTTTCTATCTTCTTTTGTTCTTCTTCTTTTTCTTGCAACATTTGATTTGACTTCTATTGACACTTGCACACACACACACACACATGCGCACACACACTCTCACTCACACAGACCAAACCCCTCTCCCTCTCTGAGACAGGACCCGTCAGAGGCTGTGAGGTGTTTTGAATGTGAATGCAGTGTAGACTTGTCTTCCATTAGCATGCCAGGCTGTCAGTCTCCATGCAGTCCCTCGCTGTCCGGCTAAAGGCCTCTCTCCTGTCGTTCACACCCACACACACACCCAGACACACACACACAAACACACACACACTTTCAGAAGAGGTGTTGCTTGCAGAAAACACTCTAATCTTCTTCTTTTGCAAAAGCCTACCAATAAATCCTGGAGCTTTTGGCAATATTCATTGCAATGGACAAGACTGGTGGCTTATTTAAAGCCAAAGATGGCCTCATCTCGATGTTGCCATAGCAACAAAATATCCCAAAGCAGTCTCTTGAGGGCTGGGAGGCGTGGGGTGGTGGTGGGGTGGACGCCACTCTGTCTGCTGTTTCTGATTGGTTGTGATGGACATCTCTACTACTCCAGTGAACAATCAAGACAGAACGGCTCATCAGGGCTGAAGAATCCCAATCCTGCTACTTGATGGAGCTGCAATTAACTGTCAGGGCTGCCTTATTACCCCGCTGTCTGTCTGTGGAGCGTCGCGCTGGGAGATAGGAGGAGGAGGAGGCAGAGGAGGAGGAGGAGTATGATGGCATCCGTTGCAATTGGACACAGGCAGGGACAGCAGCAAAAAAAAAAAAAAAAATATAGAAGAAGATGACAGTGATGGAGATCAAATAAATGGCAGCAATTTGTCCCAAACACATATTTACATTCAGACAAATTGTGTTTGGTAAAAGCCTGGTGCTGAGGGGGTGAAGGAAGGCAATAAAAATAATAATAATAACATATGGACTGTGCTCAGGCAAGGGCAACGGAAGAGAGAGGAAAAACAGAGTGGGAGGAAATTCAGATAAAACACACAAAAAAAAAGGAGCTTGAAGGAAAAGCATGAGATTGTGTTTCTGATAGAGACGAGACAGGAGGGATAATAGAACAAGAAAGGTCACGAGCAGGAGTCACGGCTGTGAGGCTGCCAAGCTGGATGATCTATAAATAGGCCCATACATTTACCTTTACAGGGGCACAAAGGTTGATTTTCCCTGGAATCAATGAAAATATGATCACGACAAATTGAAGGGCAACAACAGCGACCCAACTGGCACAAGAGATTTAATTAATGCAGTTTCAGAGGAAATCTGTCGCCCTGCTGTTCAGAGACCTGAGGAGTGAACACAGGTTTTTATTTCAAGATGAGAACCACTAACCTTGATAGTACTTGATTAGATAGTAAGTTATTTTTTTAATCTGTTGTTTCTGCCTTCATTATATAGTCAAGAGGGAAGAGAAGGACCAAATTCTCATTATTGATATGTATTTAGATATTGCAGGAGGTTTGTCTTCTCCTTCTTTTAAAAGCTGCACTACAACACATTGATATATTTTTCTGAACTTAACAGACTATTCCAGCTGTTCTAACATTTGCCTTTGTCATTATATCCACATTACTGATAATTAGTTAAAAAAAAAGTTCATTGTGTGGCATTTTGTCAAACAGTTTGGTCAAAAACACTGTCAAATTTGATTTTTTCCTCAGCCCAGTCATACCTACAGCCCTACTATTCATAATATTTTATAAAATATTTTTATTTATGTGATTTGCAAACTGTTAATTTTTAAGCAAACTCTGTCTGTATATTTAATTACAGTCTGTGGTTTTAACTAAGCTTAACATTTTAACCCAAATTTTTTAGAAAATATTAAGTTTGCTCAGTTGCGATTAGATAAAGATACAGATTTTGTTTTCAAAATTAAGAATAAACTTTATAGGATAAACTCATGCAGAGGTCAAATTGTTTCCCAAAAAAGTTATTTATAAGGGATTTCTCGAGCGGACACATGCGTGAAACATACACACAGTAAAAATAGTTTCTGGATATTTTCTGCTCTGAATGTATTTACTTTTATAACTTTATTTCTGCGCTCTTTGTTTATCACATGTGAATCTCCATGTTGAATTATTTCCTGCTTAATCGCAGTTT
Organism: Acanthurus lineatus; assembly: GCA_029814665.1. Lineage (NCBI taxonomy): Eukaryota > Metazoa > Chordata > Actinopteri > Acanthuriformes > Acanthuridae > Acanthurus > Acanthurus lineatus. The sequence goes on from JAPZDV010000023.1 coordinate 22,424,768, forward strand.
GTCAGAGTGTAATGGTGCTGACTCTTGTCAACATACACGTCTCACTGGGATGATCGTTTATGTCATGCGGTTATCAGATGTAGCTCATCGTCTCTGCTGCTTCAGTTATCTGTAGTTATGGTTTTTTTTTTTTTGTTGTTGTCGCCGGCAGATTTTTACATTCAGCTCTACCGGTCCTGCTCTGTTTACTCTGAGCCCTCATGTTTGTGTGAACAGAGGAACTCTTCCATGTCCACACGTTGTCAGCACAGACAGGATAAGAGATGGTGGGAATAGATACTGCACATCCCCGGCAGTGCGACTCCTACCTGTCGCTCTGCCGTCGTGCTGTCAGGGGGATTGACGGCTCTGTGGTCGACAGATTCTCCCCTTAACAAGCTGCTTGTCTCACTTCAGCGCTCCACAGTGATCAAAGCCAAACTGCTCCTCAGTTTTAATTATGCGTATGTTTTAGGTTTACTTTGTGTATCATACTTCTCTTTAAGTCTAATTTCTCCTCTCTTGTACTTACATATTGTTCTGTTCCAGCGGTAAGCGTTCCTCTAAAAAGGATTAAATGGACTGAAGAGCAGTCCTTGTTCTTGCTTATTGAAGCCTCGCAGTAATTAGCTGTTAGAACATTATCCCTTTGCCCCCCCTCACCAATCCATTTATCCTCAACATACAGACGAATTATATGTGCTGAGCCATTAACAGGTATACATGGGATGGGATTACCTTGAGATATTCTGCTGCCATTTATACATGTTTATACATCAAAATTAAAATGAAAGCTGCCGAACATTTTTAAAAAACCTATTTTGCGTTCTATCTTATTATTTTTTTAGCCTTGCAATGTGCCAGGCTTTATGAATATTAGTGATTGTCAGTCAGATTGTCCTCTACATATCTTATGTTTTGGGTGAATTAAATTAAATTCTGTTCAGATATTCACAGTTTAAAGAGGATACATCCCACTGACTGTGATGATTTCTACTCTTTCTCAAGTGTCACCATAAGGTTGACATTTTATATTTTGTGCAAATTAGCAAATGTTAGCATACTAAGGCTATAGTTTAAGGTGGTGATCATGGCAAACTGTAGACAAACAAAAATCTATTTACTTGAAGAACTTCTGCATGCTAGCATGGTCATTGTGGGCCTATTTGCATGCTGAAATAAGCATTTATCTAAAAAACACCTTTCATTGTGCATAAATAAAAGCTCACAGAGCGCAGTGTAGCAACTGGCTCTTTCAGTCTTATTTTATCAAGGACAAATGTTATCTTTTCTGTGATGAGGTAGGAAATGAGTATAGGATTTGTTTATGTTAAGCAGTGACTCTTGAGCTTTAGACTAATAAAATTTTATTGCCTGCATTACCCTGTTGAATTGCCCTTCAACAAATCCCCGATTCCCCCCCTCCCCGCTGCAGCAGAGCTCTTCTCATGGTGAGGATCTTAGGGATCCATAAGCATCACATTATATTATTAAAGCTGCATGCTAAAGGCGGATATTCTGCAGGTTTGAGGCTCTAAACAACTGCTCGAGTTACATTCCTGACACATTTTAACTCCACTTTGCCTCTTGATGTTCATCCGTGCTCACATAGTTAATCCACAGCTAAACAGCAGCCACTTGTTTCTCTCATAATGCCGCTTTTTATTTTGGCACTCACATTCTTGCCCTCTGTTACCTTACAGCTTTTGTATTTGTCCGGTAACTAGTGGCCAAATTGTCTTGAAAACTCAGAAAAACTCAGAGATGTTTGACTCATGCAAATGTAGTTCATTGTAATAACAAATTCACAAATTGCTTCTCTTGCAACATTTTCTGTGCCCCCTAAATAGCCTCCCAAAATCCTTCCTTTCTCAAGCAGCTTGCGCTCACGATTAATCTTATTTGCTGCGGAGGCACAAACTGCGGTGTGAAGGCTAATTTTTAGTCAGTGCAGGCACTTTCGTAATGAACCTAAGTATTATTCTCTCTTCTACATGCACTTCCCAATCACAAGGCTTCAGCCCACTGCCGTTCCTGTTTATGCTAATGCAAAAATATTTTCATTATCTTTGCAATAAGACATTTAATAGGCACTCTGCTCCTCAACCCGGTGAAGAGTGCTATAATTAGAGCCAGTCAGGCTCTGAGGCAGGGGGCCAGAACGTCACAGCTGATTTGAATGTGGACGAGTGTCGAACAGGCAGTGATCTGATTTCCATAGAGCTATCAAGAAACGCTCCCGCAAGTGGTCTTGATAATTAGAGCGGGTTTATACAGCACAATGAGCATTGAAGAATGAGCCCTCGTGAGCGTGATGCGAGTACACCAGCAGCAGATGAAGTGACATAAATGTAGTAAATCATTCCAGTCACAAAGATGCTGCCATGCTTGCATTTATTTAGTTTTGAGGAATAACATAATTTCAGCAAGTCTGCAGTAAAAAGACTGATGTATTAGCAGCTCAGTGAGGCTGCATGTAGCACAGCTTTGAGCTAAATGCTAACATCTCTCTGTCTACATGTGGAAATGTGCTGTGAGACGCCACTGAAATATAAGTTGCACATGACGGGCAGGTCAGCACCTCACATAGCGGCTCTGTTGCCACCTGTGTTTGAGTGTGAAAGGGTTAATGAGAGGGCAAGTGTAAACCATTCTGTGTTCCTGTGAAGTGCTAAATAAGTGCAGGCTATTTTCCATGTACGCGCTCGTACAGACATTATTAACAAGGCTTTATTTAGCTTATGTAATATCACCATTGTAGTAAAGTTCATTAGCATACTGACATTTGCTAATTAGCAATAAATGCAAAGTACAGCCAGGAATGTCATTGCATAAACAAATTTACACCTTATTAAGGTGCAAAACTTCCCACAAATTATATGAAGCGAAACAATAATTTCTGCAATAAATTTCAGCTTTCCAAAAGTGTGAGGACATTTGATTAAAAACCACAAATGTCAACCTGCTCGTGGTGCTCGAGGAAAAGTCAGTGGATCTCCAAGTCAATAGGATTCATCCTCTGGGGACCACAAATGTCTCTTCTAAATGTCATGGCAATCCATCTAATAGTTGCTGAGACATTTCAGTAAAGCTGATGCTACAATCCTGTCAGCCACATCTGCACCAGCAGTGTGGCTGAAAGGATTGTTTATTTACTGCAGCCATTTAAATGCAAAGGGACAATGAAACCCACATCTGCTCTATTTAAAAAACAATGATCATTATATATACAGAGTTTGTGAAATGAGATTCAGTCGGAGCAAAAGCCCGATGCACTGATATTTAGATTTTCAGACATATTTTTTCTGCACCATCCATCTGTAACCGTGTGGTGGAAATTAAACCGGCTTGTTAACATTTCTCATCCTGAGTAATGAGCACCGCTAGCTCCGAGCTTGTTCGCCCATAGCAGGTTGAAAGGTTTTTTAATAATGAACGCTGATAATTTTTACTAATCTATTTTGGTGGAGCACAAACGGAAATGTTTTTTATAAAATCTGTTGGAACGTTGAAACAGTCAGTGAGTGTTATACTGGCAGCACCATAAAAAAACCCAGCACCTCCCTTCATATAGCTTCAGCGCCAGGACTTGTTGTATCTGTGATGTTGCTGAAAGGCCTGCTGGGCTCCTGTTGCGGCGGCACTGTGAAGTCTTTACCTTTGTGGGCTGTCAGCACAGAAAAATGGTGTATTGGTGAACTGTTTATGTTGTTAGACAAGTGATAGAACCAAAACACAGGGATAAGTGTTGTTCAGCAGAGGCTCGGTGTGTTTGTTCCACTTTGACTTTGACTGTTTGCAGGTTCAGAGGAGTGATTGATTGTTTTTCCTGACAATCAACATTATCAGTTCAATATTTAAATTGCTCTTTATTAGGATATTGAATATTTTAACCTCCGGCTGGGCAATTTGGAGGATAACATCTCTGTATTTTCAGGCTGAATGGTGATTGATGCTGTAAATCTTGGTGTTTTCTTCAAAGTTTGCTAAATGTTAAGTTAGACAAAAAGTATTATATTTCAATTACATTACATAGATGACACTTATAGGATAGTAAGTTTAATGAATCCAATAGTCTGGATATGATTCTGTTTGCCAAAAGCAGGTAATGTAATCTAGAACAATCCTGAACCTGAAGTAAATCATGATCAAACCTAAATATTTATTATTTTATTGGTGCTGTGGTTCACACTTTCTAAATGAAACAGTCATAAAGAAGTCATAAACTTCAAAAAAATCATTGGAGTTGTGTCACCTAATAAATTTTTATGGGCGATGTCATTTTTAAGCCATAAAAATCAAAACAGAAGAACCCACGAGAGGAATCATACTGCATGGGATTGTTGGAACATCTCAAATATTGGCTGCGCTTAAAAAATTAACTCATTTTGATGACAAAGTCTAAGATTTACACCCTTAATTTTTACTGTGATCACTGTTATTCTGCTGTTTAGCTGAATTCTGAGTCCTTTAGACTAGATTTCTTGATTGTTTTCTTTACCCTATAAACATTATTGTTGCTTTAAAGCTGCGGATTTGGTTATTTTCGAATCAATACGTCGTAATAGCCACTTAACTTGTGGGTAAAAATCAAACGACCAGAAGTGTTGCTTTATCTTTTCGACTGGCATTTGCTCTATTTTGTCTCTTAAGTTTTCTGAACATAATGTCAGTATTTAACCTCAAGAGTTGTAATAGACCTGCTGATAATAGGGTCCATACTTGTTGCTCATCAATAGAAATCATCATTCTTTATATCCCAAATAAATCCTTTGTAAGCCTGCAGTACATTGCAGCTTTGCAGCTGGAGCTGTCGGGCAGGTGAAGCGCATGTCTGGCTCGTTTTGGCAGCAGGGTCTCCATGCCGGTGATGACAGTGATGCTCATGTGTCTTCCTCAGTTATTACTGGCACCGTGTAGTCCTCCGTTTGCCAGCTGAGCGACCGCCTTGGCTCCGTCAGTCCCACCTCATGCGCCCCGGCTGCTGGAGATGCTCTTAATTTTACTGGGTCACGCTGAAATCAGAGACGGCAGAGCTGCCTGGCAACATAAAAGCTCTGTGATGTAATGAGCAAAAAGATCATTCATGCATCAGCTACTGGGGCCTTGAGGTCATACTCTGGGTTGTAGCAGCACCACTTTACCAGTACTTCCTGTCTGAACAATTAACAGTTACAGCTGCGAAGGGAGCTGAGTGGGAGATGAGAAAGGGGTTGAGTCAGTGATGAGCTTAAGAGCCGTCTGCATTATGCAAGAGATACACGCACATCTGTACAGTCCTCTCCATGTTAATACACTGAAACCTGTTGTATTTAGACAGGAGAAAATTCTTATTTAATGCACTGTAGCTTTTTCTAGTAACCTACATCGGCGCAGCCCTCCAACCGAACTCTAAAAGCCTCGCGCAGTTTGCCACAAAGCAACTTAAAAGCTTAGCTGTCACAGCTGAAAAGGAAATGTGTCCAACACATTCGAGGCACAAAGGACTAGCTTTATGGGTACGATGAAAGGTCTGGTTTATCAGACTGATGTGTCAAATAAGAGACGTGTAGAAACTCTCATTACAGTGATTTTCATGCCAGTGGGCGCACTGGTAGCATTCAGCTCACGCTCTGCCGTACGAGCAGATGTGTCTGGTTACTTAGCCTGACAAAACCTCTGTGGACTTTTGTTCACCTTCATTTAATCAAACAAGAGAGCAATTGTGAATGTTTTCCAGCCTGAGTGGGAGTGAGGAATGGAGTGATGGAGAGAGCGTGAGAGAGAGAGAGAGAGATGGACTGTGAGGAAATCAAATGAAAGAGGCTGTTTTGTTTGTGATGTGTGGGTGGCTAGGTGGTGGTGGTGGTAGTGGATGGCTATGAAACCTGAACAAGAGCTGGTGGCAGCAGCATGGAGCTGAACCAAATGTGTCACTGCCTCATGTTCACTGGGCCAAAGAAGGAATTTACTGGCAGCAGCAGCAGCGGCCTGCTAGGAATCCAGCAGGGTGTATGTGTGTGTGCATGTGTGTGTGTGTGTGTGTGTGTGTGTGTGTGTGTTTGTAGTGGTCAGATTGTATTCCATCTCTTTACCCCCCGGCCAGTTATAGGACTGAGCTAGCATGCTGGCACTCCCTCTGCCGTGTTGCAGACAGGAAGGCTGTGCAGTCCATGCAGCATTCGCCCACATTCACATGCTTGGAGGGGAACAAAAGTAATGAAGCTACAGAAGTGACTGTGTGGAGGCAGGTAAAACAAATAGAGAAAACAGTCGGGGCTTTTCTATTTTCTGCTTTTTTTTGTTATGCTGAGGAAGCTTCCTGCATCTTTTCATAGCTTTTATTCTGCAGTGCCAGTGGCAGAACAAGGTGGAAGTGGCTTCTAATGTTACAGCAGCAGCAGCACTGAGCAGCTCTGTCTTTACTCGAGCCACTAACGCAGCAGCTCAGTGTGTCCTGCAGATGTTTATTAAACAGCTAATAGTTAGCACGTTTGATAGCTTTTTCAAATATGAGCTTAATTGATATTGTATCACCTGTGTGAATGCAGCCCAAGTTGCACAGCAGCGAGCTCCACAGTTTAGCATTGTGATCTTCCAGAACCATGAGTCTTGCTCCACCCTCGCATGGTTCAATTTCCTGTTAAATTCAGCAAAAAGCACTGGTTAAACTGGGGTGAGAAGTTGGTTTTAAAGGTTCTTTTTATTGCTATGTCAAATCATATTGGAAATATTTACCTTTGTAACCTTTATAATAGGTTGTTTTACTCACAACTCCAGCAAAATTCAAACAGAGTTTGATATGCATTTCTCATAAATCCACATACTGTCCTACATAAATGAGTTTTTATTATTAATTTTTTCTGTGCAGTCTGATGTGCTTATCAATGAATTGGGAATGTAAGTCTGTATAATTACTGGACAGTACATTTACTACTGTGTGAAAAAGGTGTTGTAGTAAAGTCATAATCAGGTTTCATTGAAAATATTTAAATATGGGCATTACAAGTTACTAGAACTCATTTTCCTGAAATAGTGAGCAAAAACTACATAAAAGTATTTAAATTAACTCCGTGAATAGCAACCAATTTGTCACATTATGTGTTGTTGCTGTTTGGCTTTCATTTACTTTCGTTAATCAGCAATGCAAACAATTTATCCACTTGTTATTTCGCATCAATACATCAAGATTCTGCTTGAAAAATTCCAATTGTTTGTTGTAAAAATTATGTCTAGTATTAAGTTCTAGTGTTGTCAAGAGCTGGCAGCTGAACGGATCATCAGGGGACTCTGTGGACTTTGAGTGGCTGCTAAATAATCAGAGTTGCGGTGCCAGCGGCTCGCTCTGCAGGCTGCCCAAAAATCAACACTGTTAATGTTTTAACTGACTTTTGTGCTGCGGCCAAAATCAGGACCCCTTTCTGCAGCTGTGGCATTGTGCAGCTCAATTACCTGTTTTTTTAAACATTAGACATCGCACCAAAGTGTCATTTAATTCTTGGCAGAGATATGTGTGTGTGTGTGTGCAAATTCCTGTGTGAGTGTTAAGATGTGTGAGCCTGTTTTTGAATAATTAATATAGTGACTGGTGTAATCTGTTAGCTCTCTGGTCTTAAACTGGACAAATGTGGAGTTTTTGTGCAGTGTTGCACCAGTACACATAGTATCATTTTGCTAAGAAATGAAGAATAATTTAGGTTTTTATTGTCATTTTTTTGTCCTGACAAGGTTTGTCTTCTACCTTTTAAACCTGAAAGGGTCCCAGTGTAGCAGCTGCGTGCATTTAAAAGGAGCTATTTTAACCAAAGCTTATAACACATTTGTTGATGCTCATCTACAGTTAAACTTCAGCAGTGTCAATACTGCATCTGTACTTGACCGAGATACACACATACACGCACATACCAGGTGGTATACCCTTTTTATTAAACACACACATTCTTGCACTATCACCTACACATACTGTAAAAGCAGGCATAATAATAATACCTTAAACACACAAACACACACTGTGCTTACTCACATATTTTGTTAAACATATACAGTGTGCTCTGAATGGGGATGACCTTGCTGTTTCCTCACGCTGCACCAGCAGCTCTCCTCCTCGGCCTCCCTCGCTGTGCTTCAAACACATTTCATCTGGAAAAAAAAGCCTTTAAATAGCTGTGACCTTTGACTGAGAGAACACCCACTCGCCGAATCATTTAAAAAACACACTGTCTGCTGCACATCTGTTAAAACACAGGCAGGGTGAGCAGTGGCAAATGCTACAAAGACAAATTCCCGCTATTTATCTGCAAAGGGAGTTGCGTTCAAAACTAACCGCTCTGCTTTTTGAAACATCAGTCACAGTACGATGGAGATGTGGCTTGTTGTGATGGTGACGAACGCATTGATCTGACCATCATCGATGAAATGAAATGTCTAAGCGCCACGTGTTGCATTTGAAATTCAGTCAATCATTACCACATTACCTTCAGCCTTGGCAGAGTCTTTGGATAATAACTAAATGCAAAACAAGGCCTGGCAGCCTCCATCAGTCTCTTTTATGCTGAGTCCTAATAAGCTCAATTGCTTTATGGCATAAAACATGACGTGAAAGTCTTTTGAAGTTAGTCTACTTTGCTCTAAAAATGTACACAGTTGTTGAGAGCTTCACTGGCTTTCATCTCGCATCTCTACAGAAAAAAATCAGGTTACTCAACATCCTGATTGTGTCAAAACACAGGAAAGTTTTATGCAACTGCACTGATTTTCTAGACATGTTTTATATTTAAAACTTAGTCATATTGGTGATTAGCAGACTATTATAGAATATGCTAATGTGTCATTTTGTTGAGCACAAATATTTTGAAGTAAATGCTGCCGAAAGTATATCAAGACCTTATAATATATATATATATACTTGTTTGTTACCTCTTGCTCCTTTTTTCTGTTTTCTGTTGATTTTTTATGGCTGACTGACAGTTTATTTAGTGAACAAAATGTAAGCAAACAGTGAAAACTTCCTTCTCAGTCTTTGGGAAACAGAGGGTGACATCTTCAAACTGCTGGTTTTGTCTGGTCACCCACTTTGTACAAAATACTATCAAATCATACTGACATTAATACTCATAGCTTAGAAACTTGAACCAGCTGTTTACTTTGAATTGACAGGAACTCTTGAGAATTTTCACTCAGCCGAGAAAACGATCAACCACTTCAGCAGCTCGTCTGTCTGCAACTCGGCTACAAGAGCAAACAGCAGTAAAGTAACTGGAGTTCCTTGAGAAAAACGGTGACACCCAAGTCATATGACACAGCAGGTGCAGTGTGTGTGTGTGTGTGTGTGTTGTATGCCAGTTACAGGGATCATGCGTGGTATGTGCGATCATGCATGTTTGCATGAGAGGCGTGAGACGTGTTGTGCGAGTGCTGTCATGGGCAGCTCCGTGTTTACGTAACCCTGCAGGTTTACCACCGTCCTTCATTAAATGTCATGAGCGTAAAGACGAGGGGGGGGGGGCACAGAGGTCAAACACAGAGGCATAAAGCAAACCGGCTGACAGCAGTTCAGCGGTCAAGTTTGTCTTCTAAGAGTGAAGTCCAGTTTAAATCCCTAATGTCACGTCTGCACTGAGCGAGAAACAAAGTCTGCTTCAGCTGCAGAGGAGCTATTGTGTTACACCGAGATGATTAAAAGGCCAAAAATTAGAAAAAGAAGTCATAAAGTTAAAGTACTAACTAGCATGAAAGGCTGATTGGTCTTTGGAGCTTTGTTTTTCTTTGAGATGACAAAGTAATGAAGCCATTTCGTCTAAACAGCTTGTTTGTGCCTCTCTTATTGGACTAGAAGTACATGGCATGACAGCACGAGCTGTGTACCTTCTTTTAAATCTCAGTCTCGTGTCACCAAACCCCATATTATGTCTAAGAGGGGATGTCAGCGTGAAAAGGAGAGCCGTCGCTGGTGATTTTCTCAGACAGCAAAGAAATGAAGGGTTTCATCTGAATAGTTTCTGTGTCGGGTCAGGGAAGCTTTAGATACAAGCTGCTGTATCAATAACAAAGCAAATGTTATTTTTTGACTTTTATTTCTGCATCTCAAGCAAAGAGACGAGAAGCTGTGATGAATTTGATGGTTTTAATTGAAGCATATGTTCCCTGTTGGTATAAGTGCTGAAACAGGTGCCAGCATCTCATAAAAAATGTATATTTAGTGGATCTGAAATCAGCTGTTTGGTGCAATCGCAGCCTTCAATTGGCTCCATCAGGAAAAACCAGAGCGAAACAGATGGAGCTGAATTTATTCTTACAAATTTGGCCTCAGATTTCAGAATTAAAACCAACACTAATGGTGAGAGTGTGGACTCAGCAAGTCCGAGGAAGTGATTCATGCCGATATGTTTCAGTGCAGCAGACTTGACATCTTTTTAGTAACAACAGTCTGCGCTCCTGCAACTTAACACTGACAATCCCTGCATGGACTGAAGGGAATTTTGAATATATAAGATTTAAGTTATGTGCTATTTTAGGTATGCAGTCTGTTTATGAGTAACTTAAGGTGGCACATGATCATGGCTGCCATTTAGCCTTTAATGAACCAGTGTGTCTCACCACTCCCCCCTGCAGTCACAGACACTGAAAAGCTCCGATTAATGTTTTGAACCTTTGGTAATGTTGCATGCAATTCTTTCTTTCAGATGTTTTGCATGAGAAACTAATAAACACTGGCTTGTCTGCCGGACCACACCTCACATGGAGAGCTGCGTGCACAGTGTCAGCATCGAGTGGGCTATTTTAATCAGTGGTCTTTGGGCTTTTTTGAGGGCTAGCTCTTTTAATGATATGGCGGTTATGTAAGTCTCTCATGGCCTGAGAGCTTGCAGGGGAAGGTAAAGTGGTGCCTCTGTTGTCCTTGAAGATTAAAGTTTGTGGGCCAAACAGGACTATTTGGATGAATTTGGTGCGTTTTTACGGCTTGCAGCCTGTGCTTTTAGCTGATGTTGGGTTTCAGGTGCACTTAGCTCTTAGTCACAGCTTCAGTAGATTTAGTCAGATGTTATACATGAGGAGCACACTGATATGATGAGCAGAAGCTTTGAATTGAAAGCCTTCAAACATTATTATACGTATTATATGACATATTATATGTCCTGTGTTAGTGCTTTGTAAAAAAGATATATATCTAAACATGCCAGCAGACTGTCACTCTCTGTACACCACAATCAGACATCAAGCAACATTACCAGTTATTTGGAGTTGCATCTGCCCCCTGACATCTAAACAAAGTGATTAATAGAGCAAATTTCCTTAAAAATGTCTACCTGCTGTGTAGCTGGAACCTGAAGTGCTTCATGTTTTCATCTCAGCCTCTATCGCCACTCTTGTTGTGCCCCGTTGTGTTCACCTTCCTGCCACAAAGCCTTTCTAAACATGAGATTTATGCTGTGAAACTCTCTGAGTTTGTAAGGTGGAGGTGACACTAGGGTTGAGGATGATCAAAGTACTGAGACTGAATGAAAATCAGTGAGCTAAAAGATGCTAAAAAGTTTCATAGATCTGAGGAAAACTGCAGAGTCATGTTGTATTTCCCTTTGTGTTTGAACTTTTCCTTCAAAAGTACAGTGTCGTCATTTGACCTGTTGTTAATAGAAGAGTACAGATTAGTGCAGCTTTATCTTTTTGCTTTATCCCCTTTCCTTTTCCCTTCCTAATTCAATTCCACTGTAGTCGGGCACCAAAGATAGCAAAAGCTTCAGTAAAATAGTGATAAAAAAATAGCCATTTCATGTCTAAATTGCTCTAGTTCTTGGTTAATCAGTAAATTTCTTTTTCTCAAAAGGGTTAAAAATGGTGACTCTGGGTAAAAACCTCTTGCTCTGTCAGTTTGAGCACCTGACACAAGATCATGACTTTTACCATTTATACTTTACACACTGCTGGTTTCATGTCATCCGCTGCGCTGAATACATTTCGCGATGAGAAGAAGAAAAATATGCAAAATAGACCAAATGGCACATGGACCCAGAGATGTGAGGTACATTGTGAGCAGGTTTTTTCTTATTACCAGTGTTAAAGGGCATTGTTAAAAGGGTGCTATATAAAGCTTTCAGCGGTGCTCTCAACATTTTATCCTTTACAGCCTAGAAAGGGGCCTGAAATGACTTTATCATGTCTATTATATCTTGTACTATTTTGGACTTTCCTGCAGAGTGAAATCACAGCTGCAGATAAACAACCTCTCAGGACAGTGACACCCTGTTCCCCCTTCATATTCTGTGAGCAATCAGATGTGGTTTCATCATTTTTTTTCCAGTGGAAAGGCTTCAAATATCAGCTCAGAAAAAAAAAAAAAACAAGCCCTCGTATGAATGTGAGCGATCAATATCCAAATATCCTGCAAGGCTCACTGAGAGGATCTGAGGTGACTGTGCCCTCAGCAGCCATAAATGCCTCTTTGCAATTTAATAGTCTGGCAAAGTGATCCGAGTTAATGGGTTTAACATATTGCATTTAATTTCATATGATCACTATGAATTCTGCATCCGTCTATTCCTTCTCGCAGGTTTGTGTGAATGACAGATGGCCTCACGGCTGTCATCAAGGCATAATTAACATTATTTTATGAACTCATGTGTGTCATGTGTTGGTCTAATGTTTGATGTCACAGTGTTTCGTTAATGTTTGAGCATGAACTGATCTCACACTTGCAGGTCATCTCTGTCCTTAAGTGCAATGAACTGCCCCCGCTGAATGGGCTCTGCTCTAAGTGCAGTGGATTTACATTCAAATTGTGAACCCATTAATGTGATAATTATGTTAATGGTGTATTAATCCTGTTAGCATAATTTTTCTACTAATTTAATTTGAGTCACCATTTATGTAACATTTTCCTGCCAGTGTAATTCAAATATTTTAATGTAATCCTTCTACACAATCCACCCAAGACCTCCTTCATCCATATTAATAAGATTTAAAGTGTACAGTTTTTAAAAGCGTATCACCATAGCTAAGTAATGTTAATTATTATGGTTTAATCATACATTTAGCAGGTTTTTACGACATCTTGTAAGCATAATGCAACATGCGTGTCGTCACCTGCAGTGACCCAGGTGGCTGTTTTTTTTTTTTTTTTATTGGTACAACAGCGCTGACACACACACTGCAGCTGCTGTTTAGCATCCGTGTTGAATTTGAAGCAGCTCTGCGAGGAGAATATCTCAGTCATAACTCATGTCTCAGAGGCCCGTCAGCATTGTCTGTTTTCCTTTTCTGTGCTGCAACTGATCGATTATAATTCCATCCTATTCAGACGATTATTAATTCTTAGAGCACCTCTGACTGGGCTGCAGGGCGCCTTGTTAGGTTGAAACGGCGAGCGTATCCCCCTGAGGGATGCTACTATCTAGAGCACTGGATGTTTTTTTGTCCTATAAGACCGGCAGCATGACTAACACTATCTTCAGCTCTGTGCTGCTTTCTTCCCTTGAGGATTGGGAGCGAAAGGGTCTTCGTGCTCCTCAGCACCCTTTCTTGCATTTCACTGTGCAGAGATTTTTTATGTCCAGCTGTCAAACACTGATGTGTAAATGCGAGTACTGTCCTCTCTGTGCCACTATAGGAGACTCTATGGGGCTTATGAAAACTATAAATCCTTTGCTGTACTGTACTCTCCAACTATGAGGGGTTTTTTTGTGTTTAGGACCTTACAACCAAACACGCAGCCTGCAGCTGTTGAAAATGCCGGCATTATGCAGCCAGCAGAAGTAGAAACGGCCAAACTCCTCCGGACCACTGCAGAAGCAGAAATAAATACAACCAGTACAGCCACTGTGCAGATAGGAAATCACTTCTGTGAATATTTAGAGATATTTCATACTGTGTCCGTTTAAACCCTGTTTTTTAACACATTTCTGCTCTTTCTCTTTCAAGGTTGTCTGTCTGCTCCATAAAGGTTCTGATATTGTTATTGATTTCCATGCAACAAGACATCATAACCAGATTTAAAGTCCAATTCAGAAGGTTTTAGCTGCAGTTCCTCTTCTGGCCTCCAGATGAAGGCTGCAAGAAAACCTGTTGAAATCCACAACAATCAATTAAAGATGGTTAAAAGTTAACAGGGTCTAAAAGGAGGTTTGGTTAGTTATTTGATTTATGAGTTTGTCCACCTATTACACCTGCATCATCACCTGCTGAGCTTCACTGTTACTTTCTAAAACCTGAAAAAATACATTTGGAAAAAAACCCAAGACGGTAACAAGCAGTAAATTCAACTCAAAGCAAAGTGTGTCAGTAACATGATGTCTGTCTTGGTGTTACTGTTAATATCAGTGGTGGCAGAAGATGCTCAGCTGTAACAAACATCAGTATGAGCTGAAAGAAGTGCATTTGAATGTGACCGGTTTCATGTGACAGGTTGTGTTCAGGCGTCCTGCTGTGAGCTAATAATGGCAGTGTAAGTCCCTGTTATGGGACCTGCTGCTGTCACATCCCAGAATCTCCTGGGAAACCTCGTACGATCGGTCCTGTAGGATTTGATCTTCTGCTACATCAAGCAGGAATCCGTGCAGCGGGGGTTATGTGAGCTGCCGAACGGTAAACAGTGTTACTACGTATTGAGTGTTGTTAGAGAAGGGAAAGGTTTCTGAACCTTCACACACACACGGGGGTTTGTTTACAGAGTGTGCGTGGTGTTTCTCGTCAATACTGTGTCTCTGGTGACTCCTAAGTAATTCTGCTGGAGTTGATTGTTTTTAATAATTAGTGAATCTGTGGCCAAATGCAAACAGCACTTAAGCTATTTTTATATAATCATACGTGTGGCCCTGTGGCCTTAGGAAAACATTAGTCACTGCACTCATTTCTAAAAAAAGTGTGTATTTACTGAATTGGCAGGAGGAATGTGAATACTTCACAGAAACCTAAAATGTAATTTTATGACTATATTTTAGGACCAAACAGTGTGTTATTTTTAAATGTCCATCTCAGTTTCTAAAAGAATTTCTTGAGATATCCTGTTCTGCTTGGATAACAGTCCAAAACCCAAATGTATGTATTAATAACAGCTGATGTTTGGCATTTTGTACTGTAATTAATGATTAAATATCTTTCTGTTGATCAAGTTATTAAAAAGTTTGAGAAGGTGTTTCAGTGCAGTTTTGTCTTTTATAAAAAACTCAATAACTTTTCTTCTTCTTTTAGGATTTTCTCTATTAAGAAAGTACATTATGAAAATAAGTTGGATAAACAAAAAACAGTTTGTGTTTTTTTGTTTTAATGATGTGTTTTCACTCATTTTGTAGGACTAAATGTTCTCTCTTTAAAATAAACACCTGAACAGAACTGAACTTCCTCCAGAAACATCTTTGCTCATTAATTTCCAAGCTGTTAAAACTGAAGTGGAAACATCAATAAGCCACAGCAGTCATTGTCAACTCTGCTGTGAAGCGTTTAAGCTCCTGTCGAATTTTTGTACAGTTCCCTTAACCCCCTCCACACACACACCACACACGCACACACATGCAAACACACACTACACACACCCACTGTGACCCTCCATGCCACCCCGTGTTGTTTATCCTGTCAAACGCTTTTACACTCTGCTCGACTGAGTCTATAACTGATTTGAGGCCCAGGCCTTCACTGTCCAGCATTTTGTGCTGAGTCCCACATTTTGGTCCAAACAGGCTGTACAGGACGGGTTGGGTTGGGTGGGTGGGGGGTGAAAGGGTGGGGTGGGCATCCTGCAGCCACCCCTCACATTCAACACGGGGCTGGGAAAGTCAGGGACGAAGGCCCATCAGGGTGGAGAGGTTGGACAGAGCTCCTAAGCCCGCCGCTCCTCTGGGGAATGATCGGCTCGTGTCCGCTGTAGTTGCGAACGCAGCGGGGCTGAAAATCCAGGGTGATGCCCTCACGGTGTTTACAGTGCAACTGAGGTGGCTAATTTTGTCTCCTCTCTCTCTCTCTCTCTCTCTCCTCCCTCTGTCACTTCAGTCATAACCAGAGGACCACGACGTTTCGGCATCCTGTGACCGGACAGATTTCTCCGGAGAACACCGACTATATCCTGCATGAACAGTGAGTTTTTGAGTTTTGTTATTTCTCCGCAGCCTCATACAACTGTGATAAAAAAAGTAAAGAATCTTAGTTGTTGAACTGAAATAATGGTTTGTTTGTTGGGTTTTTTTGGGCCGCAGCTGTTTGGACAAACAGTAACATTGAATTCGCTAAAGTGATTTTTTACTGTCATCTTAAATGCCAAGCTGTCAGCCTAATTTATCACGTTTTAAAGTGCTGAAATTACAGTAAAAATAAGGCAAATGTGAAAAAATTAAGGAATATTGTTCTGTGCTTCCATAGTTTTGACTGTTTTACAGTTTGTGAGTGTCATTTTGTAGTTGGCTGATTTTACTTGACAATGACTTTGAAAACCTGTGACTCGTTTCTTGCAGTCATCATTGATTATTTCTGAAGTATAACAGGTTATACGTCCTTATTGAGCGGGTTAAAAGAGAAGTTAAGTGTATTCTGAAGTGAATAACTGGGCCTTTTATAGCACCATAGCTGCTTTTTTAAAGACGAGAGAATGTTGGTGGATTTGTCAAGGACATGACGTGTTGTTGAAGTGTTTCCGCTGTCTCATGATGCTTTAGCTGGAGTCTCAGGATGTTGCTCTCACTTTCTGTTTGGACTGTTGGAGTCGGAAAGTCCGGCTAAATTAACTTTTTGTTGCATTTGTTTTTTGTATCTTGCTGAGAGTTCCCTGCAGGAGTCACTATTCATAGACAAAAAATTGTTGCCCTATAACCACGGTCAAAGTTTTCTTGGTATTTGGTAAGTGCTAAACTTTTGAGATGCTGATAGTCAGATTTATTTGACGTTAGTAAGAGATTGGCTAACTATCCTCTCGTTCCTAGCTGTGATGCTAAGCTAATCAGATTTTGCCTTTAGCTTCATGTTTAGTGGACATATTTTTGGCTGCTATTGACCCTTTTGTCTATTTTTCAATTTATTCATCTGTTTCATCTATTTTTTGACAAGAAAAAAAACAAGAATATTTATTAAAGCTGTATTAAACGTCATCTTTTGTTATTAGAAGCTGCTATCGAGATTTTTTAACAGCTGTCGTCATATTTCATGCCATCAATAACTCCCAAAAAAGGTGAATTTTTGCCATACATTACATGCACATGCTTGCATGATGGATTATTTGAAGGTATAAGTGCAAATAAATCCTTTTTCCATCCCTAAAGTTAATTAAAAAAAAATGCTGAGCTCCCTTCCTGCCAGTAAATGATTTCAGATGTTGTTATTATCATGTAACTCAAGGTGTTTTTTCCTCCAAAAGTTTCGATCTGGCCCCGGTTTTCGTGTTGTTTTGTTGTGTCTTATTGTAAATGCAACTCAAAAGGACACAATTTTGTTCTCATACTATAATTAGATTTTGATTAGATCATCACAAATTTTAATTAGCGGTTATGAGCAGTATTTGTCCCTAGAGTCAGTGAGAGTTTTATTTTCTCTAAAATCCTTCGAAAACAGAGATATCACTGTGTAAGCTACCATCAGTAAAATGCCCTGGGCACACTGATGTTTGCTTTGCCGGCCCATGATGCTTTATCACTTTAAGAGACCTGGTGAGAGCAGGTCTCTGTGGAATAAACAAGTCAGAGTGCTTACTCACGCCTGTTTAGGAGTCAGTTTGTATTGCACTCTAAGGGCTTTGTTCGGCCAACGATTTCCTGCCACCGAACCCGACACCTCACTTTCACCACAACACAGAGACTCCTAAAGGTCTCAGTTTACAAGGGGTGGGACACTCTTTTCTCTTGCTGCCTCAAATTGTGATGCAGGAAAGAAAAACAAACAAACCAAAACAGAAAACAGATGAATCTCCCATAGCTTGAATACAAAAAAATTCACCTCTATTACATTCTGAAAAACACCCAGAGAGATTTTTGAGAGTTTTTACACAGCGGGGTTGATTTGTTTAGAGGTGTGTGACTCTGTCAGCTTTATAAGAAAACTAACTCTGTGTCTTGCTCCCAGCACTTTCCTGTAAACCAGTTTGGGTGGAATAAGTGAAAATGCAGATGTATTCTTGGCAGTGTTTCCCTGTTTTTCCTTATTTGTTTTGCTGCTGTAATCCACTGTCTACAACCAGCCTGCAACCACTGAAATCTACCTGCACAAACCCTCAGGAGGTGAATTCGAATATGAATGACAACTTACCGAATACATTTGGTAAAAGCATGAAATGTTCAAAAATAGAGTTGACTTCATTTCTTTGCTGCAGTCATGGTGCTCTTGAACATTTTAATATCATTGCCCTTGGAAAGGCAAGGTGACAGTTCCTTGAGAGTTTCTATGATACAAAACAGCATAAAAATAGTGTTTATTTTTCTGAGACTCTATGATTTTTTATATTGAGCTGCATTGTTGTTTTGTTGTGATAGTAAGATTATTTATTTTTTACATCTTAATAGAAAAACAGTTGAAACTCTACTTACAGATGATGTTATTTGGAAAATCTTCTGATAAGAGGGAACATTGTAACGCTTCTTTTGATCTTTGTTGGACTTTAAATGCCACGAATCACAGCATTTTGTTTGCTGAGTTGCTTTTAATACTTATCTTCACCTTTTTAACTTATATCATTTTGGTAGAACTCAAACTTTTCTAGTCTTTTGGTTTTAAATCAAGTCCCTAAATCTTGACAAAGGAGTTCCACAAGGATCATTATTAGGAACCTTGCCTTTTGTTCTCTGTATGGCTCTGACATAGTGATTTTTATCTTGATGATACTAATTGTATGCCATTAGTTTGTTTTTATTCTGTCATCTAGCAGCCTTTACATAATTAAAGACAAAATGCGTATGCCAGTGCCCCAACAGTGTTAATCCTACATTGATCCTTGTCCTTAAAACAGAGAGTTTAACTGATACAGTGTTACGTTATAGATAATGAGGAATCTGATTACAGATTTCTATTTAACTCATGTTGAAAGTCCACTCATAAATAAAACCTTATAATATAGATATCCTGTATGCTCATGCCGTTAACTATAAACAGTTAAAAGCCATTTACTACAACACGACTGGTGACTGTCAGACCAACCCTTCCTACTATTGGAATAAATATGTTAACAGCCTAAAGTAGGACACACTTATCTCTTGTTTCTATCTTGGAGTATTGCTTCTTGATACTTTGATAATAATAATAATAATTGTTGTAATCAGTGTGTGTATTTGAGTGATGATTGTTTTGTGTGATTGCCTTGTCTTGCTGTGTTCGTTTGTATATGTAATTTGCTCTCAGTCATAATAAATGTTAATGTCGGTGAAACTTCCTGAATGAATAGTTTAACACAATTGTCAACCTGTTTTGGCTGATTAGACCCGTGTGGCTGCGTGGAAACTGTGGGACAACTTCCAAAGTTTAAGAGTTTTTGTTGTGTGTATGGATTTTTGACCCTAAAATCAGAAGCAGAACCTTTAAAGTCTTATCGTATAACTATGTGATAAAATAAACCCTAATTCCAAAAGGACTTGAGGAGATTCATGTAACTCTCCTTCAACTTTTTCATCACTTTTTGTCTGGATTTGAGGCTCCACAGCTGAGTGGGAGACTGAAGCTGAGATCTTCACCTTGAGCTCAGGGGTCTGAAATCGGTGCTGTCGACCTCTTGGCTTTAATGTCCTTCACTCAGCCCTCAAAGCCTCAGCTGCCACATATTTAGTGGGCTCTGCCCTGCAGTAATGTTTCCAATTTGACTCAAGGAAACTTCACGACCACACTTCAGTCATTCAGCGTAGTGAATGTGTCGAGGACTCTTCAGATTTAATAAATGAGTCTCATTCATTTCCATTTCTAAGTTATGACTTAATATTTTTCACTGTTGGGATAGAAGTTAGAACTGTTATTATAGACGAGGACATTATTATTTCATTGCACTTTCTGAATTTTTGGCTGATGTTGAACTCATTTTTTATAAACCTTGTTGTTGTGTCACCATTCAGTTCATTTTGGGGAGAAAAAGCATCATTTGCAAAGTTCGTTTCCACCTTTCTCTTACCGCAAACATCTTCATTTGCGACCTTTGGATGCCATTTTATTAATTTTTTTTGTGAATTTGCTGCAACTCTCACTGATTTCCACACAATTTAAACAGAACTACTACAACTGAGCTACCAAAGATGCGATAACAAAGCTCAATCTTTTTGGCATTAAATTATATACTTGTTGATTTTTATAGCTAGAAAACCTTTGATTCCAAACATCTCTTAAAGAAAAACCAAAAATATCTCAGAGAGGAGTTTTAACACCTTTTCAGTGTAAACTTTCTCCACTCACACCCCATTTAAAGATGTCTTAAAGATGAAGATTTAATTTCATAATTTTTAGCTTTTTCCATAGTTATGATATCAGTTTTCTCTCTGCTTTATTTTTAGTAATTTTCAATTTTTCTCATGTTGTTTTGTAAAAGCCTTTAACACAACTCATTCCCTGTTGTCATTTTCCATCCATACACACATTAAATATACCTGCTGATCCTCGAGGGTTTGGAAATGAAATGTGAACCAAGTTCACACCTGTGCCAAATTTTCTCTTCCACATATTTTCTGATTCCGTGAGGAATAATTAATAGAGCTTTTGTAGCTGCTAAACTAATGAAGAAACACATTAAAATGTAATGAAGTTCCACTGCACAGAATCCATTTAACACAACCCATTTTTTTCTTTTCATTTTTCTGTCAGTGTCTCGTTGTTTTTCATTTCCTGCTCTCTCTATTTCCATCTGTCCAAGCTTATCAGTTTTTCTGCGATTCAGGTTTCTCTGCCTGAAGAACTGTGTCTGTTTTATTCTTTTACTTTCCATCTTTTAGTTTTTGTTTTCTCATCTCTTTCTTTCTTTCTTTCTCTCTTTGTCTTTGTCCCTTTTTCACTCCTTTATCTGTGCTTTTTCTGTAATTATGCATATTGCCTTCCTTTCTTCTTTGCATAATAATGAATTAAGTATTTGAAATCAACACTAATTGCATTAAAATTCATAGATATTTTCATTTTTACATTCACACAACTTGATTGTCAAAAATGTAAACTGGCTATTCCAGAGAATTTGCTATAATAGATGCAGCTTGTGTTACAGACAAACATCAAAATTAACTTGCAAATGCAGTTTTTACTCAGATTGATTAAGAAAATGCTTAATTATTCAAATAAAATGTATATAAAGGAGTATGATGGATGCTGAGATGTAAGGATTTCTGATTTTGTTGCAGCTCAGATGTATTTTTCTGCCAGACAAACAGCAGCCAGCACAAGGTTCAATTTTATTTTTAGCCCTGAAAGTCTCTTAGTAAAGAATATTGTTCCCACGTGGGCTGGAAGTGCATTTCTCTCAGCCTCTCTTGTCTGGCACTGACCACAGACACACACCATGACACTGTATTATACAGTATACAGTCACTGAACCTCCTCGTCTCAGTCTCTCTAGTTTTTTTTTCTCTTCTACTTCTGCACTTTCTCTTTGCATCACTCCGCCTCCTCTTCCTTTTGTCCCCCTGAGTGACATCTAATCTCTCTCTCTCTCTCTCATGGAGATACCAGGTTACTTTTCCCTCGCTATGTTCTGATGGATCTGTCTTATTAGCAGCTGCGTAGGCGTGAAGCAGGCCCGTCCAAGCTGCGACGATAATGTGCCAGTGCAACACACACACACACACACACACACACACACACACACACACAAACACACACACATCAGTCACTGGTCTGTATCTGTGCGTGGATTTAAAAATAGGTGTCGGACTCTCGAAGGACAGACAGAACTGGTGGTTTAGAGAGGATGTGCACTTAGAAACAGAATACTTGCATTATTTTGGGCTTCGGTGTAATATTGCAGCGATACACACAAGGACGTTCGCAGCTGTGATTATGCAAGGCACCATCAGCAGCATCGAACTTCTTTACTCACAGTGAAGAACGTCCTCGGGGTAATACATTATGGCTTTAAAACAAAAAAAAACAGTTGAACACACACATGAATATCGACGAAAGGAGCTTCATGAGCAAAGCGCCAGAAGAAAATAAGTGTTTTTAACTAATCCCCCCGACCACTTACAAAGCAACTCATACATCATAATTGATCACATCATTTGCTGAAAAAAATACAGTACTTGCTTAATATTTAAGTGAGTTCTGTTACTTTTTTGTTTATAAAAAAATACAGTATATTCAAAGATGTTTAGTGAAGAAGTTGAGTAAAATGTCTTGGGATATGTTTTTTAAAAATTCATGTTTCTTTTTTAAATAAAAGTTTTGGGCCAACATCACAACAGCTCTTGAACCTTTTGTAGAACTCGTCTGGTTAAATCTTGAAGCAGAATTTTATGATCATTTCCAATATTGGTGTTATCTTTGATCCATTTGAGAAAAAAAGTTATGTAAGCTTGTTTTCAGGAAGCCAAAATTTATTTCCAGTATCTTGTGACATGAACTGAAAACCTCAAATGAACCTAAAATGCACCTGCAGGGTGAAGACATGAAGTTTTATCCATTTATTGTTTCATTTATAAATCTAACAGAATATTTTTCTACTAAAAAAAGACTTTAAGGTCTCAAATAATCATGAACATGGGTGACGGTGCCCTCCAGTAACTTCAAGTAATACATGAGTTAGTACTTGTTTAGGAAAAGTTTGGCATTTTTGTGAAATTTTTTACTTTGGCTATAATGTTAAGAGTCAAAATACACCTATATAACAGGGTTGCAGTGGTGCTTTTGGGCAGATTTTTTAACTTAAAGTGAGCCAGGTTAGTGTTTTTCCTGCTATTTCTTCTTCCAATCTTTTTGTTAAGTCAAGGTAATCGCCCTCTGACTCTTTAGCTCCATATTTACAAGCAGAAGAGTAGTGTAGATATTTTAATTTTACTCTCTGAGCAAGCAGAGCAAGGATTTTTAACGTGCAGGATTCACAATTTTTCAGGTCTTTTATTTAGTTCAATAAGAGCTGGATTGCTAAAAGGTAGTTCTTTTAACTCACACCACATCAGTGCCAATAATCATTAAATAGTGTGCTTGTCAGGTTTTAGTTCAATACTTTTAATTTCACTTCACCTTTTAAAAACATCCCCTTTCTCCTCTCTGATGAAGCGATCAAACAGTCCATGTCGTGTCTTTCCTTTCATGATGACAGATTGAATGCCAGTGTTTCGGGTTACATGTTTGGTTGTAAATAATCCTGGAATTCCTCTCTTATAATTACAAGGTAATATTGAAAACAATGATCATGTAATTACCATTAATGTATGTGGGAAGCTAGCATCACATTCCCCGCCTTCTCTTGGCTGTGAACCCCCAAGTATGCAATTACCATCATACCACTACAATCAATACAAGGAAAAACGATTTGCAGCTGCTGCCCGAGGCGCCGTTTCAACATCCTCTGTGCTGCTGTTTAAGATTTCTGTGAGCTTGCATGAAGCACTGAGGGTTCGAACTGAGGCCAGAGCCTCATTTTTTTGTTGTAAACTTTTATATTTATTCAAGGATGGAGTTTTTTTTGGAGCTGATCTTTTTTCAGCATCACCCTGCTTCACATTCATACACTCACACACACATTCATCTCTTTCACTGTCGACCACTGAGCCTCTCAGCTGGAGAGGAGCTAACCTTTGGATTGCTGCCGTCCTGTGCTGGCGCCACATGCTGGCAACACAAGTCGCCGAGTCCTCTGGAGCTCGTGCTATGGTATATATCTGTCACCTCCAGCTCCGGCTGCTGCATCAGCCTGGCTTCCTTTTCTTTTTTTTTTTCTTGATGTCACTGACAACTTTGATGGAAGCATCAAATCACAGGCCATCAAAGCAGAGTTGAAACTCCATCACAGAGTGTTATAAGCTGCAGGGTACGGTGTGTATGAGTGTGTGCGGAGGCCAGCGTCAGTGGGCCCGCTCACCAGGGGTTATCGTGGATTAAAGTGGCTAAAGTGTCAGGACTTAACAGCGCCTTGGAGTACCTTATCAGCTTTTATTTTGGCAGCAGGAGAGATGGAATAACTTCCTCGGCTGCTGCTGCTGTCTGGCTCTCAGTATCTGTCTGCATCTGAAGAGTGTCTGAGTCTATTTGCACCGTGTCTGTCTGTCTTTCTTCTTGTCATCAGCTCCAGGTTCATGGTAAAGGTAAAAACTCATATTAGGGGAACTTGTAAACATGTGAAAGTTATAGTTTGTCATGCTCTCTCTGTGTTTTTGTTGTATCACAGGTGTTATTTATAATTCTAATAAAGAAATTAGCTGAGACTTTAATTTCCCGCTGAACTTTGTTGCACAGTACGATATAAATCTCTCCTCTCTTCTTGGTCATGCTTTCGTCTAAATTTCATGACTAATTTCAAACAAAATCCTACAGTTCTCATTAATTTTCACATTGTTTAATCCATTCATGGTCATTTTCACCCTTTTAAAGTCTTCTATTACACTGGTTGAACTTTTGAACCAGTATAACTTGCATATGCAGTCTTTTAGAATTAAATTTTAAAATCCTTTTAATGTCAACTTGTTCACTATAATTTTCATGCTCAGGTCAAATAGAAGCCTGGTTTCGATGAAACAGATGGTACATGCATGTTAAGATGTTTCCCTCCATAAATGGAGAAAAATTTGACTCCTTGTTGTCACTTTGCTTGTCTTAACCTTTGTCACATTTGTCTCTCTTATCTGCTCTTACTTGTTTTTCCCCTTTTGTTCTTCTTCATGTCCCCCTGAAGCCTTTTTTTTGTTCTCTCTTGTCCTTTTATTATTATTTTTATAATCTCTGACCCTTCCTCCGCTCATTGATATGGGATCTTTTGATTTAAGGGAAGCTCGGCACACATGGTGCTACACCAGAGATGCAGCATGGCGATGCTCTGGTTGACTGTTGCCATAGCAGCAGTGTGGAATTGAAATGAGGGGGGGGGCACAGATGCAGATAAAAATGTGTGGCGTCTCTCATTTTCTCCCATTTTGATTATTCAAAACACAACCAGTAGATCTAAACTTGACTCATTTGGCTGCTTGCTTCCCTGATTACCTTCTGTTGCATACAACATTCATAGTTACTTAAAGTTACTGAAGGTACAGTTACATGAAGTAATTTACTAATATTATAAAAGTAATTAAAAAATGAGTGTCACATTAGTGGTTGTGTTGTGTTGGACGACATGATATTTAGAGGTGTTTCTTCTGTATTGTGACCTTTATATGAAGATAGATATTAGAAACTCACTCAAATGTTGTTCAGTACAAATCCAAATTTAACTATGACCTCAATAATAAACATTTAACTGCATTTACACATTTTCAGCAAAGTTGACCAGCAGCAAAGATGGTGAAAACAGCTCACTTTAAAAGCTCAAATGATTGATTTTGCATTTCTGTTTAAGAACTGATTAAGAAAACAAGATGCAAAGTGTTAGAGGTAGTTTTGAGGTGCTGTCAGTTGTATTTTTGAACTTTGCATGATGCAAAGTTTGCAGTTTCCCCTTGTTTCCAGTCTCAGTGCTAAGCTAGGCTAACCTGACAGTGTCTTCAGCTCCACAGAGCCACACACTGAATACCCAGGCATGAGCTTCACATCTGTTTTCTCATCTCTCTCTAGAAAAAGAATTCAACATTATAGCCTTTTTTCCCCTAAATATTGAACTGTTCTTTTAAGAAAGAAAACTGACAACTCAAATCAACTTTAAGTCCCCAACCAGCAGTGAGTTTCTTCACAAAACAAACAAACAAAAAACATAAAGTGTTGACTTTCCTGCAGAGTTACAGGGCAAACAGCATAAGACAATTTAGTCCCATCAGCATCATGGTGGGAGATCACATTCAATGCTTTGTTAAGGCAGAAGTGTAAGAGAAGCATCATTTAAGGTGGAAAAGGGAGATTCATTGGGTGGATTTTTGCAGGTAATAATCCTTTTTTAATGGGACATGGGCTGCTCTCCTTACATGTTTAGAGGAAAGTTTTAAGTTTGTTTTGACATAAAACTGGGGGGAAATTGGGTGTCAAAGCCAAAGTAATGATCTCCCCTTTCTGTTATAAGAAAAAAAAGAATACTTGTGTTTTTCACTCTGATAATTTATTGTAACATTTCTGCATGTTTTTGTCTGCAGAGCTCGAGCTGTGTGCTGAGAGCCAGCCAGTATTTAAATGTCAGCTGTGTCTGTGTGGGCTGCCAGCGCTGTTGATTTTTGACATATTTTGTTGCAGGTTTATGTGTGTTTTTATGTGTAGCTGCGGTAGTTTTTAAGTGCCTCAAGTGACTTTTTGATGTTTTTTTTTGTGAGACGTATCGTAAAAAATGCAAGAAAAGTCTTGTGGTGAAATGTCAGAATCCTTCCGACAATTACTTTCCCTGTGTGATTAAACCTCCGTCGTGGCGTCTTTGTTCACAACATCGTCGCCTCTCCCACCTACAGATACAACATGAGGAGGCGAATGGTTTTCCCTCTGATGAGCAGCCATTAAATGCCCTCCATGCCATATTGTAGTTTTGCTGTTTACTCATGACCCATATTTTTCTTTAGATCTGGGTTCCTGCCCTGTCATACTGTGTAGATAAGTGCTCCTCTTGCCGTATCTGTAATTGTTGGTCCTTAAGTGTTGTTTGTTCCTTTTTTTTCCTTCTCCACACAGTTTTTTTTTTTTGCTCACATCAAATGGACGAGAACTATGTGTATTTTCAATGAGGTTCGACTCGCGTTCACTGAGAGATTTCGCTGTTAGTTCGACATTGTGTTTGCACTGTTTGTGTCTTTGAGCAGTCATTAGTGCTGTTTGGTCCCATGTTTCAATGTATTTTTTTTAATGATGGGCCGCAAGTTATGAAGCTCGCACAGTTTACTTTAAAGCTTCTAGCGTTTGAAGTCACTTCAAAGGATTGTCTTTCGGTTGGGGGTGAAACAGCAGCCTGCTGTATTTTCGGGCAGGTGGGTTGATTTCTCTGAAGTGATTGCCAGATTAGGTTTCATCCCTCCATCGCTTCCTTTTATTGGTCAAAATCCATTCTTCTGTGAAGTGTTATTTTAAAAGCACTTCAGTGATTCAGTATGGTAGTTTGCTAAAGCCGGAGGAATCACAAAAGATAGATTTATAAAAAAAATATCAATATTGAATCATGAGAGGTTATCATTAAAAGTTGGGATGTACTGACTGATGTTTGCAAGACTATAGAATAGCAATTTCTAAAGAAGGAAGTGGTGTTATTTGTCTGTTTGGAAACACCTCTAAGCTCTTCGCTCTCCTGCAGCCTTCAGTCATCACTCAAAGGTCCAACAGTTTCTCAAGAGCAAAGAAACTTGCTGAACTTCCGGCACTTTTTCTTTGTTTTTCCGTGGAGGCAGCAAGCACAAAGATTGATGTTTTTTTCTTTAATTATAGATCAAACCTTGATTTGCTTGCGGTGGATTCTGAGGTGTCTTTTTACAGCGAAACAAACTTCTGTTGCACGTCAGAAATGTTCAAACGTTTGTTTATTTCTGATCAGAAAAATGTATAACATGCAACATGCAGACCAACAAATGATGCAGTGATCAAGCAATCAGACTCAATTTCGCTTCAGTGGTTAAATTAACGGCCTAAAAGTTGGTCATGTTACATTGTAACAGGATGTTTAGGACCAACAGGACAAACCCTGGCAGGAAAATAAAGCAAATAAAGCTTCAAAGCTTTTCTCCTTCAGCCATTATAGTCAGAATTTTCCTAAACAAAGCATTTGGGTCGAGGATGCTCAGCTGGAAATGAGAAGTATCCAACAGTAATGGGAAACTCCTAGAGAGCCAAATGTAGGATTTAAAGCTCTGTGTATGTTATCCACTGAAATTATAAGATGTTTATTCATTTTTCTTTGTTTGTTAGGCAATATTAAATTAAATGAAAGTTTAATTATGTAAATTAAATTGCAGTTGTATGTAAATTTAATTGCAGTTAGCAAAGAGTTTAAAATCCTTCCAACGCCATGAATAAATGATTGCAATTAATTTATAAAAGAAAAAGTACTTTGCCACAATATAAAAAGAGTAAAACTGGCATCAGTAGACACAAAGAGCCACTCTGAAATAAGCCGGAGTGACTCAGAGGGGTCTGAACGGTGATGCATTAAACTCTTTTAACAGTTCTGACATCGGTGTCGGTGACCTGTCCATTTAATTCAAACAAGGCTGCCAAAATGTTAAGAAATTGATGTCAAGTTCTTTTTTACAGTGAAGGGAACACACCATAAATCAGACAACAAAGTCATATAAAATGTGAAATGTGCACAGTGCGCCATAAATCGGCGGTGAGACTGACCCTGATTGATCTGCTCCTCTTTCACAATAAAAGCACTGAACGGACATAAACACCAATGTGATGAAGCTGCAGCACGACTTGTTTGGTGAAGAGTGACAGTTTCTTCCCATACAAAATTTCTTGAATAACTCAGTTTTTTAATCTTTTCCCTGTTTTCTTTTCCCTGTTTTTTTCTTTTCTCTTTGTCCTCTCATTTTATTTGTTATGTTTGATTAAAAGAGACTTTGTGAGAATCCCTAATTTGCCTGAACAGTTTTTAAACTTGAAAAAAAAACTACAAAGAGCATCAAACATAATGAAAATCATTACAAGCAGCTGAAATATCAGTAAACAAAGCAAAGTTTTAACAGAAACTAGCATGAATCAGAGGGTTTGTTTTGCTTCCTCTCTCTTCTGTTGTAAAGCTGTATTTTTCTGTTTGTCTCTGCTTTTCTTTTTTTCCTCTCAGACCCTTTTGTGTTTCAGCCTCCCTGTTTGCTGCAGAGAAGTAAACAGATTACCACCGCTGACCTCGTTCTCTTTGGGTATTTGAAGTAAATAAGTGGGTTGTGTTCCCTCGGACCTCCAGGAGCTGTTAAATATGGATTCTTTCGCAGAAAAGAGAGGTCGCACCTCGAGCGACAGCTAACCTGCACTCAGAGGCCGAATTGTGCCCTTTAAACTGAGTCTCAGGAGCTCCTCCCTGATCGTTTTTCTTCTTTTAGTGAAGTTAAACTTCTAATAAAAGCTGGCTGACAGACTCTCAGCAGAATCTGTGTCCCGTATCACAGATAAAGGAACAGAGTCTTGTATATTTCACAGAAATTAATGGTCTAATTTGTCTATTTTTTAATGTTTCTGTGAAGAATTGAAGACTCTTTTCTGTTACTTTATCTCATTTTCCAGCTCTGGCTCTTTAGCATCTCTTTGCTTTTTTCTTCTCTCTTTCATTAAGGTCACAAACACACTTCTTGTTCTCTCTTTAATCACGTTTACTTTTTAAGAAACTCTTTGCAAGTAGTTTAATGAAAAGCTGAATAAAGCAGCGACAAAATATCTCAAATGTCACACGTATGCAAAGACTCTCTGGTGCAGAAATTAATACACAGAAGCTGAGTGCCTGTCCATGTGTTGGTCGTTGGAAAGCTTAACTTTCTTATGAATATTAGCTATAAATTATAGAATCGTAACTTTTAATGATATCAACTATTTTTTTTCGACAAGTGCTATATAAAATCTTTCCAGTGAAAACATTATTTGACTTCAACTTTGATGAAAATGCATCTAATTTACAATTTCATAGTTCCTGACCTTTCAAAAGTTTGCATGAAATTCTCTTGGCAGCAGAATGTAAACAGAGCTAATGTGTGTCTCCCTCTCAGCCCACCCACAACCACATGGGAGAGATTTTACATTATGCATCTCGAAGGTTGTAAATGCAGTGAAGCTGGTGACTTTCAGAGCTGCCTGCAACGTTTTGGGCTGAGATGAGGGTGCATTTAGTCGGTTGATTTGTATCAGAAAAAAGAGAGAAATATGAAGATGATGGCTGCAGAGAAAACAAAATCCTCTCTAGCAAGGTAAAAGGTGAGACAAAAATGGAGTAAGAAGTAGTGAAAGGATGCTGATATGATTAATTCCAGAAATAAGTATAAATTAAAGGAATTAGGGCATGTTTTGTTCACTAAAAGAGCAACTCTCAGTTATAGAAAAAGCCCTCAAGAAACCCAAAAAATGAACTAGAAATGAACCAAAAATGTATGGATTTATGTGAAAAAAGATGGAATGTGTTGTAGAGAAATATAGTAGGAGGTAATTAGGTTGGATTCTTGGATGAAAGAACGCATTACACCGCCAGTGTTCTCCCTTCTGAAACTAATCAGACAGATTTACACACATACTCCGCCTGGTGTCAGCCCGTTGACAATAAAACATCCAGCGTGGAACGTCTCATCTGTTTCACGACAGTAAGACAGCGGCAACAACGGGGCTGTCACCGTGCAAACAGATACCGAGCCGACCCGAGCCGAGCCGGTGAGCAGGCACTCGAGTTTTGTTGGGATTTGTGTGTGTGTGTGTTTGTAATCTGTTTCTTTTCCTGAGCCTGCTTTGTTTGGATTGCATTTGTTTATTGCAAACTAAACCTTCATCTGGCAACTATGAAACAGTATGAGTTCAGACCAGGCTGCACAAACAGAGCCGTGCAATAAACCACTACATAGTGCAATAATGCATATTGCAACTTTAATGTGACAACAATGTAAAGCCAGTGCTCCTCAGCGGGTTGAAAATCTTATGTAATCCTTATGGTTCATGAACTGTTGGATAACCTTAAACTGCACAGCAGTTTATATGAAAAAAGGTTGTTATGTTGCAGATAATAGAAATGTTAAGATCTGGGAGTTGACACATTGAAAATCAGATCTGTATTGTCGGATTCAACGTAATCTCAGCTCAAAAATCACAAGCTGCTGACATGATTTCAACAGCCAGGTGGAATTAAACAGAAGAAACAGACCTTAAAAAAATCAGCTGCTGCCTGTCGGTGAGGCTGTTCAGGTGGATCGTCTTATTTGCTGCTTTAATTTGAGGTAATTAGGGCAAACCTCTTCAAAACTGAGGAGTCCTGGGTTGTCGTAGTGATTCAGCATCCTCCTGTGATGTCTGTGAACCCAGACTGTCGTTAGTTTTCCCTCCATTTGCCCATTTTTTCTGTTCCTTTCTCTTTTAGGTGTTAAAGCTGTAAAATGTGTCTTATTTCTAAGCATAATACAAGTTGCATCTAGTATAAATATTTAAAAATACAAGTAATTTTCATGCCTAAAATAACCATAAAACTTAATTTTGGTATTTTTATGTGGCTTTGACATAATAAACTCACTCTCACACATGTGAATGTACTCGGGGGATTAAGGACTGGTGCTAATTCACTTTATTTCCTTGAATCACTCTGCTGCTCTGCTGCGCTGTGCACTTTTATTTTCTGCTGTGAACCCGCTGTTTAAGTCCATTTATCAGCTTCCTGTTATGAAATGGTCATGTAACATAATGGCTCTGTGCTGACCTGAGGGTGCAAGAGGAAAATAGATCTGCACACACACACACGCACACACACAGACAGACACAAGGGAGTGACTTTATTCATGCCCTCCAAGGTGTTTGGGCTGGGGGAAAAAGAATTAAGGACATCCTGTCTTCAGGCCGTTCAGCTGCCAGTGTCAGATGTTAGCTGTCACACACACACATCCACACACACACACACACACATACAAGCCTTTATGGCCAACAGTGCACTGTCGGTTGTGGCTATCTAAAAGGGGGCTTGT
>JAPZDV010000023.1:22465708-22481601 GCA_029814665.1 Acanthurus lineatus
AGCAATGATGCCACTTCTGTGAGGGTCAAGCTGTAAACACACACACACACACACACACACACACACACACACAAACACACACACATTCACTGTATATATAGAATTGCCATGGTCCAACACTTAAGAGCAGAGGACTGGTGTGTTGCTGGTTGAACAGCCAGGAAAGGCAGATTGAGGTCTTTTTAAAATGACTTCTGTCTACAAAAACATCTTTTTCCACCTTTTTTTTTTTTTCATGACTGACTACACTTCAAACAAACAAAAAAGTAACATGCATCATCATATACAGAGTTGCTTTCATTAAATGAACAAGTGCAGCAACAAAAGATCAGTTTCATTATTAAATTAGGTTTAATTTGATTCTTAACGTCTAAAACACCCAAAAAAGGTCAACAAAATGTAAATTCATGATCAAATTGTTGACTCTCTGAGGAAAATTCTCACATTTCAGAAGCTGGAAACACAGAGCGATTATTGTAAAGGTCAACTGATTAACAAATTAGCTGCAGATTCATTTTCTGCCCACGGACTAATTGATGATTGATAAGTTTTTAACTCTGAATTGATCTGTACCTCATGTAATTAAAATAAGTGCGGTGGGTACTCAAATACTTAAAAGAACCCCTTTGAATCACTGTCATTTAAAAGCGAATTTAGTCAGATATCTGCTGTTATGTAGGTGACAAATCATGTTATTTAAATATACTGTTAGTGAATTTATTACAGTACATACACAGTTCTTTCTTCCTGCTACGACTGACAGACAGTCGGGCCTATTTCTGTCTTTTTTAACACCACTGGGATTCGTTCCAGCTCCAGCCTGCACTGTCCTGACACATTTCCTCCAGTGGCCCAGTTTCATTTTTACATGATTTATTATTATTATGTGTTTTTTCTTTTTCTTTTTTTTTGTTTTTGTTGTGTTTTGGCAATATAGAGCACCTGCTGTTGATCACAGACAGGCTGCTACCGGAGACTCTATTTTCATTTGAAGTAATACTTAAAATAACTGTGGTTGGCTTGGTCCCACTGGAAAACGCTTGGCCTTGGTACAAGACAAACAGTGAGTGATGTTACTGCAAAGCAATTATATTTTAATGACCACACACAGAGACGCACACTCACACATACACACATGGGCATATGCGGGGGGGGGGCTCAATGCACAGCAGCAAACACTTGTATGCACATTCGGTCTGTTATTGCAGTGCAATTATGTTTTAATTAGGAAAAAACTTAAATGCTGGCAGCGACACACACATTTTCAGGCACAATCGCATTATCACAAACAGCTATACACACACACACACACACACCCCCGCCCTCACACACTGTTACTATCACAGGGTTACATGGTTGAGCGTATTTCTGTGTTGGAGGTGACTTCATCCCTCTTGTTTTTCCTCTCCTCCTCTTTCCTCAAATGGCACCATTTTCAGCCAGAGAGCATAAAAAGACAGAAGGGGCAGTAAAGCAGCCGTGGCAGGCCCAGCGAGCCAGTGAACGAGGATAAATGATCACCCCCTTCCTCCTCCTCCTCCTCCTCTCCCCTGTTCACTCCTTTTATCTTTTCTGTCCACCTCTCTCCGTCTTTCATTACTTGAGCTTCTTCTGCATCCCCTGTTTTTGTCTGTATCACCCACCTCTCCTCTCTCTTTAAGATGTTTGTCTACTTTTCTTGTTATCTCCTCCAATCTGGGCTACTTTCCGTCTCATTATTATTCATTCATTCATTCATTACTCCTTTTTCTCTCTGCAGGACAGTTCTGGGATGCGTCTTTGGAAGAGGAAGTGGTTCGTCTTGGCTGATTTCTGTCTGTTCTACTACAAAGGTGAGTCTTTGTTCAGAGAGAAGTTTCTCTGCGTATCGTCGACTGGATCTAACACGGGGACAAAGTGGTTATAATTCCCACTTCCTACCTGTTTTGCCTCCTGCCTTTTTGTATTTTCCACTTCCCACATTTATTCATTCAGACAAGGACAAAGTAACAGAAACACCTTGTAATACAATTTAAAACACAAACACCTCCACTGCCTTTAAAATAACCACAGGTTTGAATCAACACGTCTCATGAAATCTCATCAGAACCTGAATAAGCCTCACACATCGCTGATCTATTGAATCGTTATTGAATATGACTGCATTGTGTTTTACAGGTGTCTCACAGGTGCTGTTGTGTTGGAAAATGAAGCACCTGAGATTACAAAAGTTTTTCCACATTAAAAGTAGACGCAGTGTGAAGTAATCTAACAGTTACAAGTACATATCAATCCAAAATCATGTTCAAAAAGGACAAGATCTGTTCATTTTATCAAATTTAAAATAAGTACATCTTATGTCCCCATGCATCTGAGATATTGTGGCTTTGTTCATCATTATTTCCTTCATGCTGACATAATGCATCATGGGAAATGAGTTTAGTTAATATCAAGAATAATAATCAGTTAAAAAAACTTAATCTTGATGTTACAATCTTCAACAAAAAGTTCACAGCAGCTGCTTCATATAACTTAGTGATAAAGAAAGACAGTGAGTTCATCCATTAACTTCTGTTTTAACCTCGTCGCACCACTGAACGACTGTTGGCAGGCTGTTTACAAGTTTATGTTCATTCATTTGCTGTGACGCTGAACGACAGTCGCTGTGAGTTTGTGTGTTACTGCAGAGCCCCTGAAAAATGTAGTCTTTCTTCAGCCTTTAAGGAGGTTTGACTCTGTGGCTTCAGGCTGCTTCTGTCTGTCCGCCCAGTCTGAGTTCATCGCTCACAAAACTACAGCAGGTTGGCTGGATGACACGGTCAAAACAGGAAAGTTTGGTGCTTATATCATAAACGTTGTATAATATCACTGACGGCATAATCACACTTCAGTTCTGATGTTTCCTGGTTGCCGTCTCCCCTCATTGATGAGTCTGTTCTCCGCTGGTAAAGAGATGTATAATTCAGTGATCTTAAATACAGTCTAATCAGCTCCTGCGTCCGTTCCCTCGCTGCGGTTGCCATGGTTACGCAGCAACGTTAATGGAAAGTTAAAAAAAAAAAAAGTCGATCCGTAATGAACTCCAGATGCAGCAGAAAACAGCTGTGTGCATTTAAATTCTCTGCCATGTTTACATCGAAGACGACGGCGGCGTCTCTGCGTCTCTGAAAGCAGCTTTAAAGTTTTTTATCAACAGCACTTAAAAAAATCAAAGCTGCAGAGTTAAAAAAACAAACAACTCCATGACAATTTAACAAGAGATGAGCACTGACAAGTGGTTGAAAATACAGAACAAAGCTGTTCGTGTAGAATTATTGATGACTAATGAGTTAAAAAGTGTTGCAGCTTGTTAGTTTTTTACTTTCAGTTCTTGTCGCTGTGTGAAATGTTTCAACAACAAAGATGTTCTGCACTCAAGTCGAACAACAAAACAAAACTTTTTATTAATGTTCATTTCTTCCTTGGCTTTAAAATCGAGGCAGAAACGCACCAGCAGGGGACATATTTGTCTTTGGTGGATAAAATCTATATATGTTTTACTGGAAGTCTGAAAGCTTTCAACAAAAGAAGGTTTGGCCGAAGATCAGAGGTTTGAGTTGGACTCCGGTGATGTTTGGATTTGAAGTGAACTGCAGCTGACAAAGGAGCCAGTGAATCAATCTCAGGTGGCTTTAATCGGATCTCTCACAGTGGGTTACAGCTCAAAATCATGGGAAGATACAGACACACGGCTGCATCACACACTCCACCTCCATCTCCCTCCCCTCACCGTCGAGCCCCCGTCCTCCGGCTGTCTTTATCTGCCCCTCCACGCCTTTCTTTTTCATCTCCATATTCTTAACCAAACCTTTCGGGACACGCTCCTCTGCCTCCTCGGCTCGACAGGATGAAATCAATTCTCTGACATTTCTTTTCCTCTCTGTTCTCCGTCTTTCTCTCGCAGTTCAAAGGTTTCTCCTCACGACATGAAAACGCTTGATCTGTCCGCAGCACATTTTATCTCCTGCCTGCGTCTCTTGTTTCTACACAAAACAATCAAATCTTTCTTTGTTGTTCTTGTTTTTCTTATTATTGCTCTTTATTTGTCTGGCGGTCTCATCCTGAAACGTGGTGTTCTGGTCCTTGTTTGGTTTTCTGGATATCCAGGAGATGTTTCAGCCTTCAAAGTTAGAAACTTTTATATTATATTATTAAGGATGACCCAAAAGTTTGTGGAAAAAAACAGACAAATTACACAAATAAATAAACACTTCATAATAAATGCAGAGCTGATTAGTCACCATTTCAATCTATTGCTTCATTCACCTTTTAGCAAAAACACAGCATATTCTCTGACTCAAGCCTCTTAAATGTGAGGATCATATTAATTTTTCTGACATGATAACAGCCTGTTTTTTTCCAGTTTTGAATGGATGATCAGCTAAAACAAAAGGTGAAGAGGCCTCAGATACGCTAAGGTTATTTTTGTAGACAAACAAACAAAATCTTATTGACAAAACACTCACTGTTCTCAGATCATTGGGGAAATCCACAGGTAATTGATAATGAAAGTTGCTTAGTTGTGCAGATTTTTTGCATATTTTGTTGTTGGTGTTGCATCTAAACTTTCCAAGGATGAGCGTTTATTTTGGGACTTGTACACATGATCTCAGTATTTCTAAAATCCTGAACTTGTTCCTCTTCTATCCCTCACGTTTCTTACACACCCTGAGTGAAGTCAAAGCAGTTTTATTTATATCACATAGCCAAATATTACAGATTTGCCTCAAAGGAATAATCTGTTCAGCCTGACTTCTTCTATCTTTGGACCCTCAATTTGGAAAAGATGAAAAAGAAAAAGAAATTCAGAGTGCGGTGATGAAATTCTACCATTTGTGTGCTGTTTGTTATCAAACTTACATTCAGCTCCACTCGCTGTATGTGTGTGTGTGTGTGTTTGTCCATGTGTGTGTCCATGTGTGTGAGACAGACGGGTTGAAACAGATAAAAAAAAAAAGGCCTCACAGTATCACCCACCGTTTAGGGAATGTCTCCTCCAAAAGTCCTTGAATTATTTTTAAACAATCACCTCATCAATCCTCTGCGCCGTCTTATCACCTCTCAGCCAAACACCCACGCACGCACACACACACACACACACACACACATAAACACACAGGAGCAGGTGCCATCCACACATATTTTCATACCAGTACTGTACACACATTTTACACCACACACACTTCTTGCATGCTGTACACGTTCTGGGCTTGCTGTTACAATGTTCAGAGGAAAACAAACCCAGGAGTTTATTTATAGAAGCAGGAACTAATTAAGATCGGACATTTTCTGGCTGCATACGTGTGTTTGTGTGTGTGTGTGTTCATTGTTGTATATTTGTGAGGCTCAATTTAAGTTTTAGACTTTGAGAAATTTGGAAAGTTGAGACATTTTTACTGTCCTCACTTTCTTTAAAGGGATGTTTGAGATTGAAGACTTTGGGTTTACGCTCAGGTCAAAGGTCGAGGGCGTTGTTACGTCATTGAAGGTCCCTATAAATATAGAGGAACATGTGTATGTGTGTGTGAGTGTGTGTGTGTGTCCTCTATGATCTCAGCATGTAGACCGGACGGGGCTGACACAAAGGAATGGCTGCTGGCTGCCAGTTGGAGCAGACCAGCTTTAGCTCTGTGACTCGTGGTCATTTACTGTTTGGCACAACACGGCGGTATGAATGACGGCATTCGAGTGTGTGTGAGTGTGTGTGTGTGTGTAAGTGTTATGATACTGGTGGCAGGCGGTGATGAAATTAGAGGGTGATGAGTGATATTTATTGTCTTTTCTTTCCTCCTTATCTCTCTCACTTCTTTTCTCACCTTCTTCACCCTGATAATCTATTTCCCTCGCCCTCCGTCATTCCTCCTTAAATCTACCTCTCTCTTTCTCTCTCTCTTTCTCTCTCCCTCTTTCTGTCTCTCTCTCTCTCTCTCTCTTTCTGTCTCTCTCTCTCTCTCTCTACAGACAGCAGATAGGAATCGGTCCTGGGCAGTATTCCTTTGCCCAGCTATGTCATCTCACCCGTGGGACCTGAAGACCACATCA
This sequence comes from Acanthurus lineatus, assembly GCA_029814665.1. Taxonomy (NCBI): domain Eukaryota; kingdom Metazoa; phylum Chordata; class Actinopteri; order Acanthuriformes; family Acanthuridae; genus Acanthurus; species Acanthurus lineatus. The sequence goes on from JAPZDV010000023.1 coordinate 22,471,769, forward strand.
GCCGCAAATATGCCTTCAAGGTACGACTCCATTTATTCTACAGATTATAATCTTTGAATGACTGTTTCTGGTCTGATTGTTTTTTTTTGTGTTTGTTTGCTTTTTTGAATTTGTTTTTTTGGTTCATCATTTTATGTGTAGCATCTGCACTTCTGCTTTTAGTCTAAAAAAAACAAAAACAAAGTGAGGGATACTTTTTTCTGCAATGCACAGATTGATCAAACGTATGTTTTATTTCTGCTTTAGACTAAAAATGTTATTGAAAAAGTTAATAACTAAGTATTTTACATTACTTAAGGCAGAGATGCGTATTAGAGGTAATTCCCGACATTCATATTTAGCCAAAAATCTGCTGCTTCTCTCAAACAGAGTGCTTCAGTAACATCTGCTGGATGTTAAGGTTTGGCAGTGACGATGTTCCCACCTGAACTCTATTTTCAAACACATGAGTTATAAATACAATATAACTTTGGGTATTCATCTCTTTTAAGCAAACAGTTTAAGTGATGTTAAACTTTATAATTTGTCTTAACAGTATTGACAACATGCCTTTATGCCGGGTTCAGACTTCGCAATAAAAGTGATAATAACCCGATGAGAAAGGAATGCGTCAGGAGTGAAAATGGATGTTTGGAGCTGCAGTGTGTCATTATTTCCTGCCTTTTGTATCATAGTAGATCCACCCAACAACACATCTGTGACTCCACCTGACAAAAAAACAAAAGGCATGTTTAGTAATTCTTTGCAGTCTGAGTGAAATCTCAGGATATTGATGCTGTAAAGTGGAATCTTGTAAAAAGAGCAAATCTCCAGTCTTTTTATTTTTAATTTTTATATTTTGGACTTTTTTTTAAACACAAGACAGCTGTCACACACATCACTTCAGAGCCATGTTTTGTCCTGTCCAGAGCTCCTCCTTCCAAATGTAATCCTGCATTTTGTAAAAGATGTGGACACTGTAATTGGTCAGTGTTATTAAGTAAGGTTGAGAATGACAGTGACCGTCTTAAAAAACAAAAACATTGTGTTGTCTGAATCCGGCATGAAGTCGTAAGCAGAAAAAACAATTTAAGGTCTGAATGATCAGTTTAATTGTTTTATTCTCCTCATTCTAAATGTGTAATGGCTTTTACCTAAGTTGCCTAATTGATGGAAATAATGGCAAAATAATGAAAATATCTAGTAAAAAATCTGAAATCTCCTTTGTAATTGCAGTTAATAAAACAGATGGATATCTTTATACGATCCAAACTGTGCCTCCCCACCCATCCACCCAGCCATCAGTCAGCTTTGTGCAGCACTCACCACCTGTTGTAGTGATGTCTATTAGCCCTGAATGTCTGTCAGTGTCTTTATTGAGACAGACAAGCTCCTCTGGAATGGAATGAAGAGTCCCTGAGGCTCAAGTCTTTTTAAGTCAATCCCGACACGTGTGAAGTTAAGAGGCAGACATACTGTAAAGCACATGCGTCTGAGTGTTTGCACACATGTGCTTTTCGGCTTCCTCTTCAGTCATAGGTGAAAAATGGGGTATGCATAAACACATAGATTAGTAAAGAGATTTCACAGACAACCATGTGAACTTTGTTGTCAGCGAGTCATCAAGTTTGATTTAACTTTTAATCAACATGAAGTGACATATTTTTCTTGTTATAATACAAAAGTTTGACAGCAGCAGCAGTTTCTTGATCTGTCCTTATAGTCCACTACGGATCATTATGAAGAATTTAAGGTGGTATGGTGAATATCTCTGCCAGCACTTAGAGACTCAAAGGACCCATGTTTACACCAAACTGGAGTTACAGCAGAAACAGGCCACAAACAGGCAGCTGATGCAGCCGTAAACCAGGCAACAAGGTCTCTGAAGCTGCAGCATCACCTGCATTCACTGCCCTGAAAAACGAGGCCTTTACTGCAAACACTTGTCTTTTCTTTTAATGCTTAAGTTTGATAAATAATGGCTTAATAAATGCAACATTTATATTCGACTTTGATCCCCAGTGATGGACATCACAAGCGTAGTATGCACATGGAAATAAGAATTTAATCAAAGAACATAAATCATTACTAATTTACTTTTTTTTTACCTTGTGTGATTTTAAGACATCTTGAGCTTAACAAGGCAGTATTAATGAAAAAATAAACGCCATTCATTTCACATTCACTGAGCTTGTGAATAACAAACCAATAAAGATGAAGAATATCACAGCTACATCGTGGCCATAAGGCTGCACATGAAGCTTTGAACGATGGCTGCTGCTTTATAAAGTTTGTAATGTCATTTTCTCTTTCTTATTTATTTAGTTTTAACTTGAAGCAGCTTAAAATCTTGTTTTTGTTGACCTCCTCTTGTTTGACTTCTCACCTCGCTGCAGTGGTGCAGAAATCCACTCTGCAGGAGCTTCGCCGGCACAAAGTGATCTCACTGTTGGGTGTGTTAGCAGGGCTACACATCACACCTCTGACACTCAACTGTAACACCAAAGTGTTGCTGTTTGCAGTCCGAGGTGATACAGATATAAAGACAAATGATGGATAAGCTTCTTAATGTCTGAAAAACTGAAACTGCTGCACTAAAACAGGAAAATAACAAATATATTTGAGAGTTTTCATGACCTCCTGCATTTAAACGCCTCCAGTTTGATGATATAAACAGGTTTTATTAAAAAAAATTAACTCCACCTTTAAATAATTTGCCAAACTGACGTGTGTCAGCCTCGCCAGCAGGACCAGTTAACAGCCTGAGCAGGCGAGACCGGGTGGGTATCACATGATGGTGTTTGAGCGTGTGAATGTTGCACCCGTTTGCCACCAAATCGACCTGTTCGCATCACGGCCCCACAAATTAAACCTTCAAGCCCCGTCAACCTCCCGCCCTCCACCGCCACCGCCACCCTTCCTCCCCCCTTTTTTTCACCGAATCCTCTTCCCTCTCTTGTTCCGATTGGTTGGCTGCCTGACTGGGACTTCCCTCCCTCCCCGTGAGTGTGTCGCGTCGTCCAGTGACAGCCCTCCCAATAAATAGGTACTCTACCCTCTCATGTGCTCTCGCTCTGCCAGATGTAAACGCTCTCCTGTACATCCTTGTTGTCTCCCGGCTGGTGTGGTTTTTTTTGTTTTCTGGGTTCAAACGTGACAGAATATACAGCAGCCGTGTATATTCCTGTTGGTTTTTGATGCATGTTTTTGAGAATAACACGTCCATGTGGCTGAATTGGTTGTGTTTTTTCCTATTTGTTTTTATCTAATTTAATACCTCTGTCTTTTTTTTCTCTTCCACCCCTCTCCTTCCTTCTCCCCCCCCTTCACCCCCATCATCATCATCATTATCGCAGTATGAATCTTTGTATTTGGCTTATCTGGTGTGGGGCTTATCGTTCATCTATGTGCTGCTCTCGCTGTCTTCCTCCATCTGTCACATCCGCTGTACCAGCATGCAGAGAAAAACTTCACTTTATTTGAGAAGCTCACATCACCTCACACTACTGTTCCAGAAATTAAGAGTTTTTTAGAAAAACATTATGTTTAAAAGCTTTAAAAGATCTTTCACTGCACATTCAGGCTTTTTTTTTAACCTCGCAGACACTCAGATGGTGATTTTTTTTCCTAAAGCAGCTGCTGTTAAATGGATCTTTGAAGTGGAGGAACTTGTTACTTGTTTTATTCTAACAGGATTTTTTTTCTGGAAACACACAGCAGAAAGAAACACAATATATAAATATATTTTTTTTTTAAAAAGCAGGCATGATTTAAAACTGAAACTCCCACAATCTCCCCTTGGATGTTTTTCTGTGTAAATTCAATTTCAACAGTCGCAAATTTAGGAGAATGTACCTTATCAGAAGCTTTGTGGTGCTCTGGCTGCTGAGGCTTATCTTTACGAGCACAATGACTCTTTAAATAGCGCCTGTGAAAAGTGTGTGTGTCTGTGTGTCTGTGTGTCTGTGTGTGTGTGTGTGTGTGTGTGTGTTTGTATTCGTCTGGGCTGTCCACGGGAAAAGAGCCAACACTATTGTGAGCCTTTCTGAGTGCAACGAGTGAGTGATATTTTTCATTTTTGTGGAAAAGTAGAGGCGTAAGTAGAGGGAACGCAGAGAGGGAAGGAAGCGATTAGGGTTGGAAAAGAAAAGGTGAATAAAGAGAGGAAGCGATTGGTGCAGAGGAAGGAAACGAGGGCGAGACGCAGTTAAACGGGGGGAGAGAGAGAGAGAAAAGAAAAATGGAGGGACTTTTCATATTTTTTTCCATGAAGCATCATTTAACAATAAAGTGGAACAAACAAATAATGAGGAGCGCCCTTAAAAAAAAACTGCAACCAACTCCCACACAGACACAAAGCAGAGAGGGAGAAGAGGCTGAGCCGTGTGTGGATTTGATGTGTGTAGGTGTGTCGGTCACGCACTCACAGCTAAATGACCCACTCAGCATTCCTGCTAAAGAGAGCCAGAGCTCCCAGTGTTATTTTAGACCACTTGTGGTGTGTGTTGTTTCTCACTCGTGTGTTTTTTTTGTGTGTGTGCATGTGCCTGCAGTGTTAATTTCAACAAGCATTTTAAATTTAGTTTTACTCCCAGTTGCTCACTAAAACATTTGTTAGTTACAAGTCACATTTCAGTCATTATTATTAAATAAGTAACATGAAACTGTAATGGATTTTGCTGAAGGATGTTTCTTATTGTTAATTATCAGACACTGATAATATTAATTACCAACCAAAGCAGACTTATTTATTCATTACTTGGGGCTATTTCCAATTTCAGCTCATGTTTCCCTCTGTAGACTTGAATGTAATAGAATGGTTATGTAATCCACCACTAGAGGTCACTCAATCAATACAATGAAATCAAAAATAAGTAATTTGATGCCCAGTGTGATTGAATTTAGATTGCTAACCCGAACAGAGTCAAATATTTCATCTCATGTTTAATTGTCAGAACACAATGAACAATTTTACTGTAACTTTTAGTGTCAACATGTTTTTATTTACCTTCTCATGAAAATAAAGGACGTCAGTTAATGCTTACCGTCAAAATATAACTAAAATGCCACCAAGTGGAGGTCGCAGGTGTGTTTATAGTGACTTTGTCTGTGATTTGAAGTTTATTTTGGCCAGCCTCCATTTAAACACCATGCAAAAGCGACTAGTAATTAGCGTGATGATTAGATATAGTTATGTCTTTAGGTGAGGTCTCTGTGATTTAGAAATGGGGTTTAAATTCTTTTTTTTTCAAGATTTTACAGTACAAATGTGTGTCCGTCTCTGTGTTGCGTGTATTCGCGGCACATGCATCCCAGTAACTGTGCACGTGGCCAAACATCGGACTGGCGGCGCAGCCCTATGTCTCTCATCAAGTCTTTCACATTGCAGTCTGTCAGGCTGCTGATGGTGAGCGAGCAGGCAGGCGTGTTTTGACAGCTGCTCTCTGACGATGCCATTATTCCTTTCATCAAGATATTTAAAGTGTTTTTGGATACGTCTCCTGTTGGTTTGTAAGCCTGAGTGGTTGCTAACTAGTTTCCCCGCTTGTTTCCTGTCCTCAAACATACCTAAACATTAGCAGACAGCGACGGGCTGACTTGAGCCACATCTGTTGTTTTCCTCACGACGCCCAAAGAGCCTCAATACGTTAACATCATCCTAACAACACAGACCATTGCTGAGGGCCTAATCAGTTTTACTGCAGTAATGCATAACCCTCCCTACTGTCCATCCAGCTGAGCATCAGCAGAGAGCTGGTTCACAAGGTTATCTGGACTTGGATGAATCAAGCGAGTGGTGCAATCAACTCTCGGATCTTGAAATATGTACCGGGATCAAGGTCAAATAGATACTCAAGCATAGCGAGTGAGGAAATCATGTTTTAAGTCGTGTTATCCGTGCAGACACTGACATAAGCTATTCCAGCAGCCAGACAGCAGCGCTTGCAGGGGGGCTTTTAAGGCTGTCGTGTACCTGGGAGGGATGCACGAATGAGAGCATTTATGTTTGTTAGTTTACATTTCTGTGTGCTGGAGTTTATTCAGAGTTTACAGTAGCAGAGACAGAACAGCTAAAGCGACAGTCTCTGTATTATTTATGGATTTATAGACTTATTTAGTGTGTATATTGAACAGCACAAGTGAGACTGGTGTTGTCTGACTGTCTTTATGCTGCAGACAGGAAGCATAAACTTGTCCCAATATAAACCAAATCATAGTTATATTATGTTGTTGTTGCCACAGTTGAATCCCACCACAACACTCCACACACACACTTATTATCCTGCATTTATTATTCAGTGAATGAATTAGGGCTGGGAAGATTTAGAGTTTAATTGCTTTTCATTTGCATTCATCTGTTGTTCGGTGGGTTCTCTCGATTGTCCTCCAGTCCCGACCACTGAGACGTTCAAAGAAAGCAGGAAAGAAGCAAAGAGAGAAGCAGGACATTTATAGAACTGGGTTTGATGGAGCACAACTCCCTTTCAAAGGGGCTTAATTTTACAGCAAGGACATCTTTATCAAGGATACAAAACACTTAAAGACCCTTTTAATTGAAAAGCAGTTGTAAGTGCAGCTCTGTTCCATGAATTTCCCGGCTAAATATCCACAGGGATAACAGGCAAACACACCACCGAACACGAGAATTAACCAATAATTAATATATCGGTGACACCATGTTGATATATTTTCAGCACAGCTAGAAACAAGTTCAGCTGCAAGAACATTTTCTGACGAGTCTGCATGAATTATCAAACACAGAGCGTCTTGGTTTCAGCCTCTCAGGGCTTCTCCACAGACGAGCACAGTTCAACAAACTTTCAGGCAGAAATCCATAATAAGAGAAGCAGGGATCCCAACTTCTCTACTGACGGAGGTCTCAGCAGACCACAATGCAATGCAGCAAGAAATATGTTTAAAAAAAGAACAACTCTTATTTCCATCAGCTGGAAAATAAACTTATTTCCTGTAGTTACTGTGTTATTTGTAGTAATACTGATCTTTCCACCCAATCAAACAGAATGACCAGAACAGGATTTTTGAAATATAACTTTTTTCATGTTTACTTTGGGATGCAGAGAAAGATGCCATGGAAAATGAAAATAAAGTAACACTGTTGTTAAAGTTTAGCACAGAAAATGATCAGTTGTAGCTACTAGATTGATTTTTTTGGCCACTTGGGGGCAGCGCAATAAGCCATAAGCTAAAGCCAAACATTCTTGTCCAAATATTTTCACTTCCAGCTCGAGAAAAACAAAATGGTAACAGCCATGATGCCAAACTCAAAGCTTCAGAGCGTCAGTCGACAAACAAGTGTGTGACGTCACAGTGGCTCCATTCACTGTTTAATTTACTGTCTGTGCCATAAACTCAACACTGATGGAATAGTTTAGTTTAAATGTTAGCAAACAGCTTCGTATTTTCACATCTAGGAGACAAAGAGCAGCATTGACTCTGAACTGAAGACATGTTTACAGCCTAACAAAAAAGTGCAATATTTAGATATTCACTTCTAACTCCTGAGGGAAATATCTGGCTATTAAGCTGCTAAATGCTCCACTATTTTCACCAGTCCTGTTAAGACCCCAGATTTCTCTGTTGGATCTTCTGCTGAAAAAGTTTAGTAACCAAAGGAACTCCTTTCACATTAAACAAAGCCATAAAATCACATTTTAAAATGATTAATACATCTCTAAAGTGTTGAAATGCACTGAACACAGGTTAATGTGTCACTGGACTTCAGGCAGGAACTTTTAAAACTGATAAAACCACATTATTGATACATAGAAAGCAGTTAAACATCAGTTGATTAGATTAGATAATGTATGATTGACAACACTGTCAACGGAAGTTTGTTTTTGTTATTGGACCCAGAGTATTGTTGTCGTCTCCAGCCTGCGTTGGCTTTGCTTTAAGAAGTTTCTGCAGCATCACACCTCAGATTTTCTCCTCAGTACAGTATGGTTCCTTTAATATTCTGCACGCTGCGTCTTAAAGTCTTTCCTGAGGATGAAATGGTGCAGATGTGCTCTCGACAGTCACACCCGTGACAAAAGCGCATTAGATCGTCTGAGTAACAGACTTTTTACGGCACACACACAAAGAAATATCCATCTCACATCTGAATATGCCTGCCATGAGCTCAGCACTTAAATCACAGAGCACAATTAACTTGTCAGGGCGTAGAATCTAATCAGGATTGTGCTTCACGCCGCCTCTCTGCAGAGCTGCTTTTCATCTCCAGACCACAGTACATGATGTTACCTACTCATTTTGCAAGAAGTTATGTTAGAAAATAAAGCATATATATTAGAGTTTGTGTTCAATTGTTGCCCTTTGTTATGTTTTTGGTAGATTTTCTGTAATAACATAAAAAAATCAGTTTTTTTAAGGAGTCTTTGGGGTTCTTTTGTCCGACACTCACATTCTCTATTCTCCATTGTACTGAAGAATCTTTCCATTGGTCAGAAGTTGTGGCTTTGTGGATCGTAACTGGCTGGCATTTTTTTTGTCTCTCCTGTGTGGTTTTCCCTCATTGGCTCTCTCTGTGCTGGTTGATGCTTCATGTTGTTTCTCTTGTCGGGCAGCATGACACCTTCCTGTCCTTTTTATACAAAAACTGAAGATCATGTCATTTCTCCTCCGTCTGCCCTCGACACTGACCCGGCCTCTTCTCTCTTCCTATAGGCTAGCCACACTGGTATGCGCTCTTACATTTACAAGCAGAGCTCTGTGATTGGCTCGCAGGCGGAGCACACTGGGATGCGGACGTATTACTTCAGCGCTGACACCCAGGAGGACATGAACACCTGGCTGAAGGCCATGAACCAGGCCACGCTGATGCAGAACCGCACTGAGACACTGATCAGGTAGATCCACACACTCACACACACAAGCACTGTCCATCCCATTGAACAAACAGAATGAGGTCCATGAGTATATGATTACATCCAGTCACAAAACACTGACCTTTTCAATAAAAGACTGAAAAAACTTTCCAGATCATTACTTTTTCTCTCTGCACACAGAACATTGATTTGTCCGCCCCACATCATGAGCTCCCCCTTGTGTTTGTTGCAGTATTTTGAGTCCAACCTCGCTTAAATATGAACTTTTCTAATCTTTCATTGAGATATCAAGTTGAATAATGTCTCATTCCTAATTATGATCATATAAAGAATCACACAGGCCTCATAACCACCACCATCTTTGGCACCAAGCATATTGTGGTTATTTTAGAAGTCTTTTATTTTTCTAGGTCACCCATTAATCAAGCCAGAGGTCCTTTAATATTACATTTTTTTCCCCTTGTTTGTCCTGTGTTAGGCTAAAATTAAGTCAATTTCACACAAAGAAATTGTAGCTGTGTTGCTATTTATTGTTCACTGACATGAAAACTTTATTGCCTCCTATTGTAAATCGTACATTTTCACCTTATTTGTTTGTTGTTGTTTTTTTTTTAACTTAAAAGATCCCAAATATTCACAGTCAGCCTTTCTTACAGCAGATGTTCTAAATTTTCTACTTTGCACTGTTTGACAAATTGTGCAAGCACAGTCCATTAACACATCATGTGCACTAAACGAGTGACACAGCAGTAATTTTTCATGTGCTTTACAGTATGTTATAGCTAAAATTATTGTATCCTCAATCACAAACATCCTGGGACGTTTTGCCATTTGTTTTTGTCTCTTTAGTCCCTTTAAATGACACTGATTTGGTGGGAAAACATCACATTCTGTTGTTTACAGCTGTAACACATCTGTCAGTCCTGAAACTCATAACATATGAGCGTAGTGCTTTTTTTTTTTTTTTGCATGTTTGCTAGTTTCAAAGAGTAAATTCTGATGTTG
>JAPZDV010000023.1:22494337-22508702 GCA_029814665.1 Acanthurus lineatus
TGTCATTAAACTTGCGTATGCAGATTAAAATCTGTGTAAAGACACGTAATTTTATGTAAATGTGTCCTGCAGTGTTTGTTTTGACTGTATGTGACAGATTGTGTGTGTGTGTGTTTGTGTGTTGCAGGAGATGGCACTCGCCTGGGAGGAGTACATCAGGCTGGAGAGATCCGTGGAGCAGCTGAGGACAGCGCTGCAGGCACACATGAACCACAGCGCCACCCCGCAGGTGAGACTTGGTACTGCAGCTTAGGGCAGGTTCCTCTACAAACTGTGAGTTCTGGTTTTCAGCTCAAACATTCAGCTTCTTGTAAAGACAGCATTTTACATACAGTGTCCGGGTTTTCTTAATTAATGACAGCATACTGGAGCCATTGTTAGTCATTACATATTTTTAATTTATGGAGCCAGAGAAGAGGGGTAATGATCCAAGAATGAAACAGAATTTTCAAGATAAAAGTCATAAACAGTACAACACATTGATTACAGACTACTTCTTGTCCAGATTTTATAAATTATCAAGCTGAAATTAACCAGATGAGAAGGTGAAAAGTATTAATGGAGTCAAATGTGTGTTTGCATCCATCAAACTGCAGCAGGAGAAAGGTGAGATGAAGCGCGAGCTGTGGAGGATCGAGGACGTGATGGCGGGACTGAGTGCCAGCAAAGCCAACTACAAGATCACCATCGACTCTGTCCAGAACCCAGGTGGGTAACCACAGCAACACAGCAGGTACAATCGCAGGGGTGACTCAGTATTTTTTAGGAAAGCTGCACAATCGATCTGCACAGTGAAATCTACCTGCAAAGATCAGGTGTTAACAGCATGAGTGACATAGACAGTCGTCGAACTTGTGGCTACATTGATTGAAATCTGTATCTATATGTCTGTAATTCTGCTTTTTTCCCTTCTACATTTTAAATTTGCTTACAATTAAAAGCTAAACTTTTATTTCTCTGTGTTCACACACTCCACCAGAGAGGAAACTAGTGCCTTCAGTGTCAGACCTGACAGTGCCTTCTTACAGCACAGAGGTGCAGCCTCCTCCTCGCAGCTCCATACCCAGCATCCTCTCCCACACTTTGCCTCACAGCACCGTGCCAAAGTGGGTGAGTGTCACCCTTGGAAATGCAGAGTTGACTTCTTATAAAGCCTCAAGAATTTACTACTGTATCTAAGAGCTTTTGGGTCATCAGCAATACAGCAGCACTTCTGCAACATGAAACACGTTTCTTTCTGTGGTGACTGTCCAGGCGGAGGACACTGCCCCACCCAGGCCACCACTGCCCCGCCTGTACGACTATGAGGAGACGCCCCCCGTGGTGCCGCCTCTCCCCAAAGAGGCCTCGGTCATCCGCCACACGTCGGTGCGAGGGCTGAAACGCCAGTCAGACGAGAGGAAGAGGGACAGGGAGAGCGTGCAGTATGTTGTCAATGGAGACTGTAAGGTGTGCAGACATTAAGTACCTGAGAGAAACCCATATTCCTTCTAAGATCTTTATTGAAGCAATGTAATGACAATTTTTGTGATTTTTACATTAAATCTCCATTTTAGCTTTTAGAAAAAGCAACAATAGCTCGTCCATGTGCTGTTTTTTCTGTCTGACCCTTCCTTTCAGACTGACTTGCGGTCGTACCTGAGTGAACCAGAGCTGCCAGGAATAAGCCACCACACCTCCGGGTTTGACGCTGACTACCAGTATTTCCAAAGCAAAGGTATGCAAACAGAAACATGCAAAACACACACATTCATCAGAAAATATATTTATCATTTATAATGACATTCATCACACCTTTTTTTCCGTTTCTCAGCATAGATTGCATACCAACAGGTATATAATAAGTAGAAGTATGAGGAAGAATTATACGTAACAAGTGTTATTTAAAGTATCTGAAACTTTAAGAATGCAATGAAAAGTGAGTTTGTGTTCAGAAGGACACATTTTTCATTAGAAGTCCAATTCCTTTAAACGAGAGGATTCATCCTCATTATTTAGTCACTCACAAGAGGATTGTAATGTTTCAAAGAGACGGATCACCAACTGGAATGTAATTAAAATTCTCTGCATCTTGAGATTTTCTTTAATGAAATAAAAATAAAATCTCTTTATTTAATGTTAAGCAATTAAGTTGAGGCATTTATAAATTTCCAGTATTAATACATTGCACATTAGAAACGATGAAATTATTATTTTTGTATTCAGTAACTGTGTTTTTAATGTTTGATCATGTTGTAAAAAAGAAAAAAACTAAAACAAACTGTGCTGGTTCCTGTCAACCAGTACCGTCAGGCTCCTCGTCCCGACAGAACCAGTCCACCTCAATCTCATCTTACGTCACCATGAGGAGGGGCCCGGGAAGCTCCGCCCCCAAGGTGAGTCAAGCTATCAGGGGTGGAGGTACCTGACATACCTGTAATCAGCTGGAGAAGCAGCATATGAATATTAAATATGTGAATGAAACATCTATTCCTCTAGAATAAAGACATATTTTTAAATATTTGAATCACAAAAATTAAGGAAAGATGACATTTTAAATGCAGTTTGTAGATTTTCTATGCAACTGTTTGCAAAAGAAAGAGTCTTTGCATTTGTATTTATGTAGCAGACTTGTACCTTATATGAATATTTCCATTTTAGGTAATTTATTACATGTACTCCACTACATCTTAGAAACAAGTAATGTAATTTTCAATCCACGGCATTTGTTTGACAGATTCAGTTACTTGTTACTTTGCATATTGCAGGTTTTCATACCCTTCCTGTCATGTGAAAAACTCCAAATTTGATCATTTTTCTGATAAAATTAAGGTTCTTTCAGCTGTTCCTTATCCAATTTCCTTCCTGTCCTTGATTCAGTTCTCTGTATTCTTTATCTGTCCTCCATCTCTGTCTCAGGAGAGACCCAAGAGTGCCTTGGAGAGTCTGTCATCATCCACAGAAGTCCTGCAACCGCTGAGCAATCAGACTCGAGGTCGAATGACTGCGGAGGAGCAGCTGGAGCGGATGAAGCGCCACCAGAAGGCGCTGGTTCGCGAGCGCAAGAGGAACCTCAGCCAGGGCGAACGCTCCTGCACGGGCTTCTCTTCCTCCACCGTCACCACCCAGCGCTCCTCCTCCTCCTCCAGGCTGCCCTCCAACACATCCGACCCTCCGGCCTCCGTACGTTACCCCCCACCCCTGCGCAGCAGCAGCAGACACAGGGAGCACCACCTTCACCACCACCACCAGTGCTGCTATGCCACCCTTCAGCCCCCAGCCACTTCATAACCTAGCAGAAAATGCTAACACACTAGCACTCTGCCCTGTGTAACCGGTGGTTGTTGACGTTAGCTGTGAGCACTAACAAGCTAAGGGGCTTGACTGACTGTGGCTGGCTAGCTAGCTTGGTTAATGCTTTAACAACGGGAGACAAAATGATCAGAAGGGATTGTGGCGAATGCTAAGCTAGTTTTGGACTGGGACAGCGTCACTCCCCGTATATTATTTTAATTTTTTTATGGTTCAGGGGTCACCTTAACCCCCGTGTTACCACTGCCCCCTGGTGGGACCTCACTGACACAATTCTGAATGTAAATCCATTGAGAAAAGAAGGGAATGGAAGGCATCAATCTGCCCTCCGTTCTCTGTTTTTATCACCAGAAAGTAGAGAGAAGAGCCCATTTATGTACATCTACATACCGTGTACTTGTACACTTTTATTTATTTACTGAGGGATATTTTCAGTATACAGTTGTACAGTTCTATTTTGTAGAGATTTGGTATATAGAGCATATAGAAGGTTGGGGGAAAATGTTGAATAAAGAAAATGAGTATTCAGGTTGATGAAATGAAGAAAAAAAAAGGCAATTTTAGTGGCTAAAAAAAATCATAATCACACCTCCCTTCTTTCTTTTCATCAAATGAATTCCAAGTGCCTTGTTTTGCTGATGATCTTTTTTGCCTTTTATCCCAAATTTACCTCCTTAATCAACATTTCATTAAAATTACGGTTCGTTTCCAGCATGTGTCTCCCCCTCAGAATCATAGAAACAATGCAAGAGCTAGCTTTAAGGTTGCTTTTCTGTGTAATAGCAGAATTTAGTCAGGGAGATGTGGGGACACTGCTAGTTTTAACCCCCCTCAAGAGGAACACTTTGACATTTGACTTTTTAAGCTAAATCCAGCTTCCCCCTTGATTTCAATAAGAAATGCTAACAATGCAAACACGTCTGGATCAACAAGTCATACAATAAAATTTAAAAATGTCAAAGTCTTCCATTAAAGTAACAGGATATATAATAACTACCAGTTTGGTTTAATGATTACAGACTAACACACACTTGTAACCAGACTGCTGTGAGATCTGCCTGTAATTAGACTACTTTTCCCGTAAATCCTTTGAAATCTAATTTCTCTGTAACAGCGAGCAATACATAGTCTGTGATCCTCTGCTATGACTTCTCACCTCTTTTTTCAGTGCATCTAACCATGAATGCCGGAGCAAATTTTACGTTCTCTACTCCACCAGCATAAAACGTGTTTACACCATTTTATATTTGAACGAACATCCTCATTAATGCAGCCTTTTCTTGTACAGACTACAAGTTTTAATTTTTTTAGCGTTTGAAAGTGGTTGATAACTTTCATTGCCACAATTAAAGATGGGAAGAGTATCTGTACTCTCATCTGAGTACTTTTAAGTGGCCTATGCTGTGCTGTTTTATGCATCATAAATATGCAGGACAGGTTAAAGTAACTGGGCTGAAATGCAATAAAAAGATAAATAAAATTGTGAACAAGGAGCAAACAACTTTTTCATGGGAACACTATAGATTGTGGGAAAAGGGCTGTAATGTGAAAATATTTGACAGTGTGTTAAACAGATTGAGGGTGATCGTGTCCAATAAATCATGTTAATTTTTGATTGAAATCTCTAAAAAAATGCAAAAAAATAATTTCCCAGATGCCAAAGTCAGGTATTTTTAGTTAATAGTTTTATCAAACAAAATTCTTAAGATATTCAAGTTACAATAGTATAAAACAGAAAAGCAGAAAAAATCTGCATGTTTTAAAGTTTTTGCTTAAGAAATTAATGAAACAGTCAAAAAAATGATCAGACTGTTGTTCAGTTAGCATTAATGGAATAATCCAGTAATCTTTGCAGTGTCATACATGCAGAAAGTCCACGTGTTTGTCAGATTCTTCGTCCAGTTTCGGTTCTCCATGCTGCAGCTGTCCGCTCCTTGTTTTCTTATGACGAGTATTAATCTTGAAAGCTTTTCCGCCATAATGCTTTTTATCTCTCCACAGCTACATACGATATATCAGATCAAAGAGACAAATAGTTACAGGAGGTTGCTCAGTTGAAGAGTAGAAATATAGTAGAGAACTTAGAGACGTGAACTGCTAATCACCACCTAAATCTATGTAATTGAGAAGCAACGCACAACTCTTTTTCCCTTTTTCTTTTTCTATCATGTAGAGATTTGCACTCGACAATAAAGAGTTTCTTGCTTCTGAGCCTCCGCTTGGCTGTGTTCTTCCTAATCTGGTGGGGGTTTTGTTTGATGAATCTGTGTCTGCATGGTTTTCTTTCTTTCTCTCTATCCTTTTTTTTTGTGTGTGCGACTGATTCTCCTGAGCACAACAAGGCATGGGATGCATGTGAGCGCATCCACAGATCAGATCCCGCTGCAGGCTACTGGAGTGGGAAGGATGCATGCATGGCTTTGATGCTCCTTGGATGATGACTCACAAGTACCACATACCACACACACACACACACCCAAACGCACACAAACACACGAGAGAATAAACGTCTGGGTATTTTTATGGATGCAAATGTGCTGGAGTACGAGGACAGAAGAATGTGGTGTGTGTGTGTGTGTGTGTGTGTAATTACAGCCTCCAGAAACACACAGTAATCATCTGCCTGTGGAAAATGAAACCAAACATCATCCTTTCAAACCTCTGATGAACTTCTCACTTCAATTATTCCTGGTTGCACAGAAATGAAAAATTCCTAATCGTCCCCTCTTTAGTTTAGTTTTGTGTTTGTCGCCCTCTAGCTGAAGCACGACTCACTGCAGAGACACTGTATGTTAAACAAGAGAGTCTTTCTGGCATTTCTGCTGGTAGCATGTTTATACACCAGTGTACACTGACTGGTGTGGTAGTAATTACTTAAACACCACAGTGCTGCTGCTAACCCCCCCTAACCCTAGTTCCCATCTTCCCCATAAATCTCACTGCTTTCAGTCACAAATAGATTGTCACCACCCTCCTTTGCCCTTCACGCCACTGCTTAATGTGGGTTTGCCGGTTTTTTCACTTTTTTGAAGAGTACAGACATGTTTCAAGTCCTTTTAATTAACCTTAACTGATCCATAAAAAAACAGGGCCGCAACAGGCAATTATTTCCACCAGTGATTTATCTGCAGAGGATTTTCTAAATTAATCTTTTTGCTCTGAAAATTGTTTTAAAATTGTTAAAAAAAAAAGCTCAAGCTGTTTTTGCATGTTTCTGATTAACGATCCAAAACCCAATAATATTCAGTTTTCTATCATAAAAGACAAGAACAACCAGCAAAGACTCGAAATTAAGAGGCTGAACCATTAAATTCTTAATCAGTTAATGATTATTAAAATATCTGTTGGTGATTTTCAACTTTAGTTGTTTATGTGTGAATCTATTTTTAACACTTGGAACTTTAAAGACATTTGTAATGACACACTCAGGGAATCTTGGTTGCACCAAATGTAAAATTTTAGACACAGATTGAGGCATATAGTGTGAAATATAACACATCCAAAACATTCAGATAATAGGATTTTATGATTAATTAATGCTTGCAGTAGGACTCACATTTTAAAGTTGATATTAGTAGATTTATTTTCACAGTCACCAGACTTGCTGTGTAAACATGATTCCTGCCTTTTCCAGGTGTTTGATTGGCAGGAGGAGCGACTCGGCGCAGAGGGTCAGAGCGACGAAGGGAAGAATCAGGTGAAAGAGAGAAGGAGGATCCAGTCAGACGAGTGGGTGACGGTGTCGCACAAAAACATACGAGAGGTGGATGTGGAGCCTCTCGAGTACGACCTGGATATCAGCCGAGAGGTGAAAACACACACCTGCACGGCTTCTGTCTGCGGCAGCTGTTCAGTGAGCGAATCTAATCATCAAAGAGCTTCACTGTTCTGCTTCAGAGGGTTTAATCTGCATTTTTGCACTTTTTTAATCTCAAACACCATCCATGATCTTTTGCAAGATGTGTATTTGTTATTGTTATTCTTTCTCTTTTCAGTCCTTTTCTGTCAGATCTTGTGATTACAAATATCTACAGAACTGCACAGTCAGTTTTCTCCTGGCTTATTTACATGTTATGATTTCTATTTTACCAAAGAGCAAATTTGTTCTTGAACTCCCACACTCATGCAAATGTGCTCAGCTCCTTTTTGGGGAAGTCCTTACTGTCATTATTGAAAAACCACTACTCATAACCAAACAAATGACTCAACACCTGTTGTTTTAAAACAAAAATCTACTATTTTATGAGTAAATTCAATAAAACCTGACTTTCTGCTTCTTTTATATTGTTGGACTGTAACACTGACTTCCTGTCTGTTCGACATTCAGCTGTCCAAGCCACAGAAAGTTCCCATCCCGGAGCGTTACATCGAGTCAGACTCTGAGGAGCCGCTGAGTCCAGAGGAGCAGGAGGAACGCTCCCGTCGGACCGAACGCATCAGAAACATCCTGACCAGATCCAGGTAAAGAGCACTCAGATGAAGACATGGGACATTGTTTTTAAATGCAGTGTGTACTTTGGTCGTAGTTTTAAATATTCTGGATCCACAAACGTGTGAAGATCTTTTGGTTTGTTCTCCTGAGTGTTAGTTTCCTTTCAACAGTGTTCAGAACATACAAACATCTGCACCACTGGACTTCGATGAGCTGGACTCAGCTCTGCAGCAGCAGGAGAGGATCATTAACGTGTCCCAGGCACTGGCCTCCGAGGCCTCACGCAAGAGCAAACTGGTTGCAGGTGAGTTTACTGGTGACTTCACACATCCCCGAGTCCTTAAACTGAACTATCACAGCTACAGAACATGATGCCTCTGAGACTTTCTACTCTAATTTTACATAATCTATTACTGAAAAGGCAAATCAGCCTTCAAACAGTCTGATGAGGAAGATCGACAAAAATGTCCTCACTTTGTTGAACTGTCTTAAAAACCTCGAACACAGAAGTACACATGAAAAATTATAGTTTTTACTCTACATCAGTTTGCAGGAGTGGCTTCCATTACAGAAACTTGTTGTTTAAGGAACATACAGTCAAATTAGTTTGTTACTATACAAATGATTCACATGCTGCTGTGGTTCAGTGGTGTACATTTAGCAAGAATCATGTTATATTTTTATCTCAAACAAGCAAACATGTGACTTGACGTTGTCCCTGGTGTGCAGGGACTGAGTGTCCGGAGGGTGGGTGAGTATGTCTGGTTCAGGTTTACCTGTCACATCCCTCTCGGTGGTCTGGATTCACTGTATTCATTCGCTGTGTCGTGTGTCTCAGTATTTGCCGTTTGGTTTTTTTGTCAGGAATGTCCACAGATTTTTAACAGAAGAGACTCGAGTGAACCAAATTAAACCAAATCAGATATTTCAGTTTGGACACATGAACATAATCTGAGTTTGGAACAGAAAGAAAAACAAACATAACATTAAGTTTTGTCTTTTCTATCGAAAAAAGTCTCAGAAACAGATCTGTGCACAGACCTGCTGTCTTTGTTCGGGGTGATATTGTGGCCAAAGAGCTTCAACTTTCCTCTCAGCTGATGTTTTGGTCAGTGTGGCTCTTTAAAGGGCTGCTTTGGTGAAATGTGTCAGCCTTCTGTGTTTAAATGGTGGTTTGGTGCGAGTTTTGTGTGTAAATTTATTAATACTTGAATGAACTCTTCATACTGTTCACACAAAGAGGTTTATGTGGTTTATTTGGTTCCTGCTTTAAAACTCTCTGGATCACATGAGTCAATCACCTCAATCAAATGACTTTTTTCTGTTTGTTTTACAGTCAGTTTAAAATGTTTTCAGAGTTGGATTCATAGTTTCTTAACTACAAAAACTTATAAACTGTAACAAGGGCCACATTTTGTGCTTAAAAACAAACACTCTTCCACATCTTAAATATGTTTAATCTGCACAAGCACCATTTTTAATTGAGGACGTGTTTGCACTTGATATCCTGAAAGTCAGAAGAAATTCTGACATTTTTTTCTGTTTTCTTCTCCTCAGCCAAAGCTGCTGCAGAGCACTGACCCACAGGAACGTCGAATACCAGAAACATCAGATTCTTTATGAGGATGAAGAGTCTAATTACTCTCAGCATCGATACACTAACTGATTTACTTGTAACAAGTCTCTTTTTATATGAGTGAGAACAAAAAAAACACATTTCTTAAAGAGTTTTGATTCCTGAATTTGAAATAGAATCGAGTTTTCTTGCTTCTGCACTTAGATTTCACAGTTAAGTAACAATAATTTATAACATGAGTGGATTGCTTTTGTTTGTATCTGTGATTGGCTGTTTTGCAGTTTGGTCTGTATTTTTAATGAGTGAATAAAATGAGAGTGAAATGAAAGCCAACGCCAGCACACACAGATGAGAACAGGAATGAATCATATATTTATTACATTCTTTGGCTTTACACACTTGTTCAACATCTGCTGTCTTCAATACTGTCTCCAAAAGATCAAATGTCTGTCAGTTAACTCAAATGTATAAAAACATAATTTCAAAAATAGTTAAAATATATTAAAAAGTAAAATCATTAAAAAAAAATTTAACATTCATTACTTGTGTGTTTTCTCATTATATTGAATACATTCTGTTGCAATAATATAACAACATTTATCACAACTGTAAAATTTATGTGCTCATACAAACATTTGTGTCTTTGGCTACATTAACTGGAAAATAAACTAACAAGATAATTTAATGCTATTTAATTTTAATGCATATTTGCATTCAGTCGTTCTTTTGAATGCTACATAACGTTGAAATGTAGGTTTTTCTTTAAACATTGTTCAATAGAATTTGTTCCTTCCTGCACAAGAAATGAAAAGCACAATTTTCCTACAAAGATATTTAAGCAGCAGGAAAACATAAGGATGCACACAAAAAGGAACAATGTTGATTGAAACAGAAAAACCTCACAGCTTAGTAAATAATGCACCACATGTCTAATAAAGTAGAAAAAAGTGAAGGCATGATGGGTATTTAAGGCATAACATGTAAAAAATTGCAGAGAACCGTTCTGCAGAATTGTAGGTGGATTGAATTGTGCTCAAGTATGTATAAGAATATAAATATGAGCCAGTTGAGCTAACTGTTAGCTTATCAGCTTTCCTCCATTGTCATGGAAAATGCCTAACTTTCAAATAAGGGGTAATCAATCCCCCCACATGTTATTTCTGGTCATTTTTTGAAATAGGGTCTTGCACCCCCATGAGGACATTAGATAGTGTGTTTGGGAAATGCTGTTTTAAATCCCAGCAATGTCAAAAAAGATTCCCTGGATATCCAAACTCCTTATCCCAGGACGATGTGGCGCTTGTCACTTTTCACCCGTTGTCACCTGTACAGGCCTGTGTGCTGAATTCCTTGGAAACAGGTTTTGCCTACATTTGTCTGTTTGTGAGAGCTTCAAATGCAGCCCTGCATACTCAGGCCTGTGTCTAGTTCAACCGTGTATATTCCACTTCGATATCCGAATCGGTGATTGCTATATAATAAACAGCTAGCTTAGTGATATCAACTCATGTTTGTTTCTGCATAAAGAATGAATAGCTTAATGTTAAACTTTATAAGTTAGACATTTTCCAAAACAACTGTTACCTATTGAGAGTTCTTCTAGAAAAATGTAACTTAACAAACCACTGATATAGATTTACATGTTATGTTGGAAACAAGGGCGTCTAAATGCAAATGGACTGTTATCTAAAGAGGATAGTTTTGCCACACACAGACAGAAAGTGTAGATTCTTGTGATTCAGTTTGTGCAGATCCCTTTGGGCTATTTTGGCTGGTGTAGAAACAGGGAAAAGCCCAGACACAGCAGCTCTGAGACTCGAGTCAGGAACGTATAGAGATAAATCATCGTGTTTGGTGATAGAACGTAGAAGAGCAAAATGCCAAGTGACCCATCTAAGAACCCTTCAACCCTCCAAACCAAGGACGGATTTGGGAGCATCAGTCTTGTTGTACAAGGTGACGTATTCGCCGTATCAGGTCACACGCTTCTGATGAGAAACAATCAGAATTATCATAAGAGAATGAAAAAAATCTGTTGTCATTCAATAACAAAAATTAAATTACCATAAATGTTTCTAATAACATTTTCAGTTTTGGCCATAATCAATGCTCAAGCTAAAAACTTTAGATTTTTTGATTTGGAAAGAGCATATTTTTAAGCTTTCCAGCTTATTCTGCAAAAGTTGGTGGGCTTGTACTTTGACTAACTGCAGTGAAGAAACCAAAATAGATCAAACTCATGTGAACATGCCATATTATGTATTGTAACCATTGCAGTTTCAGCAAACTCATTACAGACATAACTTACCTTGACTGTGGTATTTCCATCCATCTTTGTCAACTGTGAAGGCTAACACCCATATTGGTCACTTGAGATAAATAATGAGAACATTGTTAACTTAAGTTGCATCACATCAGTGGGAACTGAGCTAATTTGAATAGAAATATTTTAAATGCATTTCTAGGTTTTAAATAAATCTAAAAAAAATGAACGTACTTCTTTGCATCTTCCTTAGCGAAGTCTGCACGAGCATCTATGGAGTTTCTTCGTAATGGCCGCAGCTCCCCACTGTCTTCTGTGCCAGCAATCATTTTACAAGTGACTTCTGCTTTCTTTATGACAAAGACAGTTAAATAATAAATTTGTAACGCCGTCACAGCCGTGCAAGTAGACTAAGACGTGACCCCGAGAATTAAAATTCACCTGAAAGGTTCTGATTTCATTCTGATTTCCAAATGTAACATACGTTTTTTAGCTGCGCAATCACCGCACTTCCTTGCCGATAACCGGTTAGAGAGGGGTCGTGAGCAAGCACGTGGCTGTCACGACAATTCATCACAGTTTTAGTTTGTTTAAATGTTGTTTTTAATTATTATTAATGTGCAAACACTATGACCAACTTTCCTTGACGCGAAGTGAGAGTAATGCTACTCTATTGCTGATTCTTAACTTTTCAAGTCAAAAAGACGTAAAGATGATTTTTACAAACCCAACAACACAACGAATTAATTAATTAATTAATTAATGTTACTTCTTAAAAAATTTGCTGCCATAAAAGTCATAAGCTTATTTAAAAATTACCATTAGCACTATCGTGTTTTGCGTCCGTATTTATTTATTTATTTATTTTTAATTCATTCTTTTGTCAGGTACTTTACCTCCATCCTGCAGCCGTGCCGTCAGCCGTGGCTTTAACCTTTGGTTTAGGTGTCCGATATCAAAGCGTCCGAAGTCTGAAAATCTGAGAAAGTGCTCAAAATAGTCGATTCACATTACTCAGAAACGTTTTTTTCAGATTAAAAAAAACTAATACGTGTAATACATACACTGGCGTTTGTAAACACACAGACATACTATACGGTTGAAGTGTAACGTAGTGTGGCAACGCCCGGGACGAGATCTGTCGCTTCACTTTGGCTCAGGCACAACCCAATTAGTGACGTCACGGTGGGTTTGTCATTATCTGTTTTACAGCCAATGAGAGGGAAAATATTGAGCCTTTTCTTACATTTATTAACTACGCTGACACATTTGCAGCACTTGTAATATACAAAAGCTTATGTATTCTCACAGTTTCTGTTGCCTAAATTTTTGGTCACATGTACATTAAAAAGTCTAACTTGTAATAAGAACTTTCAGAGTACTATCCATTCCCCCACTGTAAAAAATCATTAACTAAATATTAAACTCTATACAGAATGTATTTATTTCCTTCCTACTTTACCTTATGTCTTAAAGGAATCTAAAGCTTTTTTTATTTATATGCATTTATTTCCTGAATAAAACACACAGTTATTTATTTTTGTTTATTTATTTATTTATTTTGCATACACAAGCATTCAACATGCAGAGTTCAAAAACAGTCTTAAGCAGAAACAGATCTTATGTTTGTCTAAGAACCACTGTAGTTCTGGTCTCATCGCAACTGACTCTTAAATTATTGATTTTCAAACAAGAGATCACAAGATATGGATGTACACCACGGCTCTCTCAGTCCAGCAAAGGAGGAGCTTCAGTGTGTGACATTTCCTGCAAATTGTGCCTTTAAAAGAATAAAAAGATAGTAATTTTTTTTTTTACTTTTTGGGGCTGTGCATTTTGGAGCTCTTGCTTCCTCTCTTGCAAACAGGACTTCTTCTGAAAGTAACAGTGATAGATATTATGGCATTTAATTAGTCTCAAAACCTGCATACATAAAAAAAGCGTCTAAATGTGATATGAGCACACAGAAAAATTTGCACAGGCGTGGAGTGAAGGTTGCAGCCACACATACATGTTGGTGTGGACACCCTGCTTGGATACCCAGAAAAGGAACCACGCACCACTTTATTTCTGCAGAAAAAGCTCAATGTTACACTCCTCAAGTTTTACATGAAATATACAGTATCACTTATGGAAATTTACAGAAAAGCTTAGACTCTTGTGATTCAGTTGGTGCAGAACTTTCAGGGATTTTTAAATCTGTCTGGCACAGAATCAGTGAAGAATCTGGATTTCCCAACCTGAAGCCTGGATACAGAGGCTCAGAGAACTTGGTGTGGAATGTATACAGATGGGTCATAGTGTTTGGTGCTACAGCGTAGAAGGACAGAGTGCCAGCTGACCAATCTAAGAACACTCCAACCCTTTTGGAGTCAAAATAGGGAACAGATACGGTTGCATCATTCCTATTGTGCCAAGCTGTGTATTTGCCGTTGCAGTAGCGCAAGCTCCAGGACTGATCATTGTAGCCGAGGACACTGTCGTTGCTTTTTGCTTTCCTGCTGATCCCTTTGTAAGCCACACCTATACCTGTACGTTCCCCAGTCCATTCTGCTTCCCAGTAGCAACGAGCAGACAGACCTTCTTTGCAAAGCACCTGTCCCCAGTCTGTAAATCTCTCAGGTCTGTCGGGATATGGCTGAGCTGTTTCCATGTGTGTCATCTTTGTGTTGTCCTCAGAAAAACACAGATGTGAATGGGCAGTATTCACATCCATAGTGAGCTCACATGCATCTGATAAAGCGCAAACAGAAAATGTTATTAACAATCTAAATATATTTGTTGTTGTCCAGTACCACAAAAT
>JAPZDV010000023.1:22508802-22521491 GCA_029814665.1 Acanthurus lineatus
TTGTTGTCCAGTACCACAAAATTACACTACAATAAATATTTCCAATTACATTTTCAGTTTTGGTCATATACAGAATATATATAAGAACAGCTTGACTGTGTGAAAATAGATTTTTTCTAAATATATATGTAAGAAAGACTTACATTTCTTCAGATCTGATTTTAAGTAGCACTCTGCATTCTCGTTCAAGCTAGAAAAATTGAAGAGTTGACATTTGAATGTAAAAAATCTGCTAAATTAATTTTTAAAGCGCAAGACAACTTGTAGCATTAACCAAAAGTTATACCTGACAGTGAGATGTTCAATGTCCTTCTGTAAACAGGACAGCAACTCCATCCCCTGTTGGCCTGGATGATTGTAGCTCAGATCCAGTTCCTTAAGGTGGGTGGGATTGGACCTCAGAGCTTCAGCCAAAAAGCCGCAGCCGATCTCTGTGATTCCACAGAATGGCAACCTGACAGAGAAACACAAATGATGGATTATCCCATTTGTTCAGTTTGTTTCCAGCTGTGATGTCAAATTGACAGCCACAGAAGCCCTGCACAAACCTCAGTTTCTCCAGCTGACATGTAGGACTTGCCAGTCCAGCAGCCAGCAGCTTTATCCCTGAGTCTTGCAGATCATTGTTAGTCAAGTCCAGCTCTTTCAGACATGAGTTTCTTAGAGCTGCTCCAAGTGCTTCACAGCATTTCTCCGTGAGGTTGCATTCATTGAGTCTTCAAAATGGGGGAAAATGTAATTATATATTTACTTAATTTGAAGAGTGTTTTGATTTTAAGACACGATAAACATAAAAGCATGAGTCAACCACCAAGTGAATAATGGAACTTGGACATTAATCTTCTACAGGAAATTGAAAGAGAAACCTGACAGAAGCAAAAAATGTGTGACTGCATTAAAAAAACACAAGTTCTGACAGTAGAAACCAATCATCCCAACCATCCCAACCTTTATGACATAAAGGTTTTTTTTACTCACAAGGCTGTTCTGGACTCTTTGATCACTGGTAACAGCCTCAGAAGACCCTCCTCCGATCTTGAGTATTTCCTCAGGTCAAACTCACCCAACTCTTCCTCTGAGGTCAGCAGCACAAAGACCAAAGCAGACCACTGAGAAGCAGACAGTTCGGTCTCTGACAAACTACCAGAGCTCATGTAGTTTTGGATTTGCTCCAAAAGAGACCGGTCATCCAGCTCCACGAGGCAGTGGAAGAGATTGATGCATCTCTCTGGGGGTGGGGTTTCACTGATCTTTTCCTTAATGTACTGAACAATTTCCTCATTTCTTGGTGAGCTACTCCTCATGGTGGTCAGAACGCGCTTCAACACATTTTGATTGGAGGTCTGTGAGAGGCCAAGAAGGAAACGAAGAAGGAGGTCAAGGTGTCCATCCTCGCTCTGCAGAGCCTTATCCACTGCACTCTTTAGAAGGTTGGTCACTTCCCCTGGAGCCTCCTGGTCAGAGGTGGTTCCTTGTGGCTCAAGCAAGTTCTGATTGAAGCAGGTGTAGGTGTGGTAAATGTACACTGCAGCAAAGAACTCTTGTATGCTGAGATGCACAAAGGAATAGACCCTCTGCAGATGAAATTTGAAATCATTCTCTGAGATCTGAGTGAATATTCCTGAGTATATTGCAGCTTCATCAATATTGAGATTGTACTCATTTAATTCATTCTCGTAGAAGATCACGTTGCCTTTCATCAGGTGCTCAAAGGCCAATTTTCCAAGCTTATGGATCATTTCTTCATCCATTTTGACCTGAAACTGTGTTTCAGCTTCTTCTCCTGCTGAATACTTCCGAATTCTGATCAGCGAGTTGTACACAAGGAAATGTGTGTACATTTGTGTCAGAGTTTTTGGCATTTCTCTTCTGCCATCATCCTCCTCCGTCCTCTTTCTGTCTGTTTCTTCTAAAATCTTCTGCAGAACGGTGACAGCTATCCAGCTGAAGACAGGTATGTGACACATGATATGGAGGCTCCTGGTTGTTTTCACATGTGAGATGACTTTGCCAGCCATGTCTTGATCACTAATTTTTTTCCTGAAGTACTCTTCCTTCTGGGGGTCGTTGAACCCACGAATCTCTGTCACACGGTCTACAAGATCATGTGGAATGCGGTTTGCAGCTGCAGGTCTGGAGGTCATCCAGATGTGCGCAGAGGGCAGCAAGTTCCCCTTAAAGAGATTTGTCAGGAGGACATCTACTGGGACTGGCTCTGAGATGCTGCAGCAGGGTGCATTGTGGTCAAAGTCCAGGGGGAGCCTGCACTCATCCAACCCATCAAATATCAGCAGAAGCTTGTATTTGCCAAAATTTGAAATTCCCGTTTCTTTTGCCTCTGCAAGAAAGTGATGAAGAAGCTGCGTCAGTGTGAAATATCTCCCCTTCATCAGGTTCAGTTCCCGAAATGGAAGGTTAACTAAGAGTTGGATATCCTGGTTCACTCTTCCCTCTGCCCATTCCAGGTTAAACTTCTGCACAGTGATGGTTTTCCCAATGCCAGAAATCCCTTTAGTCAGCACAGATCTGATGAATCCGTGTTGTCCTGGGAGGGGTTGAAAGATGTCTTCACATTTGATTGGCTTGTCTTCTGTGGCTCGCCTCCTAGTGGCAGCCTCAATCTGCCTGACCTCGTGCTCACTGTTGACACTTTCACTGACTCCCTCTGTGATGTAGAGCTCAGTGTACACCTTGTTGAGAAGTGCCTTGCTCCCATGTTGTGCTATTCCCTCATATATGTATTCAAATTTTTTCAGATTTTTTCTGAGTCTGCGCTGGCATACATCGAGCTCACCACAGATTTCTAGATGGACAATGAAAACACAAATAGAAAGAATAACATTTTTAAATAAAATTGATATAAACTATTAAATTAATAGAATAAATGAAATGATTCACGTTTCAATGCATTGATTTCTGTGCTTAAAACCTCAAATTGGATTTGCAATAGCAACACATCAGATATTGCAAATCCCAGAATACATTACAACACCTGATACTGTACTTACGTTTCTCTAGTTTGATTGCAAGCTCGTTTTGGTTCATTTCCTTTAGGACATGGAGAGTGATCTTCAGAGCACCATCAGTGGCACTGTTGTCTTCATTTTCACTTTTAGTCCTCATGTATTCTTTTTCCTGATTTGCACTCTCAGAGGATTGTGATGGGTGTGGAAAGAGTTTTTTTTTATAGCTTTCCAGCTCAGCCTGCAAAATTTTGTGGGCTTGTTCTTCCACTATCTGAAGTGAAGAAAGTAGAATAAATAAAACATATGTTAACATGTCATATTGTATATTTTAGCCACTATGCTTCAGTAAAGTCATTAGAAACATTATTTACCTTGAATACAGCATCTCCATCCATCTCTGTTGATTCTGTACACTTATGCTCATATTGGTTTCTGTGGATAAGTTTAAAAGTATTGTTAAGTTATTATCGTAAAATTGCATCACATCCTTTGGAATTTAGCTGGCTTGAATAAAATATCGCAGTTTAATAATTCCTACATGCATGCAAATATAAAATAACAAATATAGGGACTGTTTTCAATTGATCTTTAGTTGGCTTAAATTAAAATGACAGTTTTGTAATTATGAGCATAAGTATAATTCAGTGTTAATCAAAAGTAAAGAAATCCTAAATCCTGAGAACACATTAGATGGGATCAAAGTTTTCCTTAGTAACTCCAGACACTTAGCAGTAAAATGCATTTGAATGATTAAGATATAGGAAAATAAAACATAACATACTTATCTGAATCTTCCTTGGCAAAGTCAAGAATAACCCCCATGGAGTCATCACTCTTTAAGGACACACAGGACGAAGTGGGTACCTGTTTCTCATCAGGATCATTCTTAGGCTTTTGATTCTCCTCAGCAGCAGCAGCCATTGTGTGCGCATCTGTTTCGTTTATGGCAAAGAAAGTTTTATTTTCTAGTGCAAATACATTCAGAAATGACTCGGAGAAACAAAAGTGTCTGGTTTCATCCAAATATATGATGCAATCTGTAAAAGAGCAAATACCATCTAGACAGAGTAAACACGGGTTAGACAGGCCAGCTGATACATGATGTTAGAAAAAAAGTTTCAGACGCGCAAATACTTTCGATTTGTTTTTATGTTGGTTTTAATTCTTATTAATGAACAAACACTCTGTACCTTCACACGAAGTGAATTTGTTTCTACTGCGTCGCTGCTTTTTAAGTTAGATTAAATAGGTGTCTTTCTGAGTACTACCATTTTTAAAACCCAACGACGCGGCCATAAACACAAACAAATAAATAAACGAGGAAGAGGAAGAAGAAGAAGAAGAAAAAGACGCCAAACATCTCTGCTCTTTGTCACCACGTTCGCTTGAACACTGTCATACACTCCGTTACACAAAAAAACACAAACATACAAATTATTTTTTGCATCTGTGTTATTTGCTTCCTTGATTTGTTTCGTTCACTTTACCTGCTCCGCACCGTCAGTCGCGCGCCGCCGTCTGACTTCCGCACTGAATCACTTCGAGGTCCGAATAAAGATGCGTTCAGATTGAGTTCAGATGTGGCTTATGTAACGCAGCTACGCCTCTTCAGCTTTGGAAATTTAGCCCATATATTATGCAAATTGATGGGTTGTAAACAAATAGAGCCACAGTACTGTAGTGCTGTAATGAAGTAAAATTTTGAAATAATTGTATTTTGTGTATTTTCACATCACTCTACCTATTTTAGAGGGAAAAAAAATGAACGTTTAATTCATATTTATCAGTTTTATCGACACTTGTTAATATCGGATTAAGATTTTGTATGAAAACAGACAAAAAACAAAACAAACAACCATATTAAAGATTAATCTGAGCCTGAAACAATATTATAGATTAACTCTGCCCTTTTATGTAGCATTAACATTCTGTGTAACAGGCCCAGTGTTAGCTCAAGAGTTGCTCTGAAGTGATGACATGTAAAGAAAGCTGATGTTTTAGGGTGAGAATGGTAAAAATCACGTTTTTGCTGCATTGACAATGTGGTGTTAATGTGCAAGTTGTTATGTATTTTCAGAGTTTCCAAAAAAAAAATCCAGCCATCTTGTTGACTAAGATTTAGCTAACATGAATATAAACAATCGAATCAGCTGCCCCACCAGAAATGGATGATTTTTATATTATCCCGTTTTACTTGATAAATTTCTGGGTAGTTTGTTATAAATCATTGACTATTAAAGAAATAAAACACTTTCTTCTATTTAGAATAACTTGTTACCATCCTGCATGAAGTCTTCACTGTTGAGGTTTTTACAAACCTGCAAATTTATTTCCTGCACAGAGCGTATCTGCAAAAAACAAACACACTTTGTGGTATTCACATGCTTCACAATGGAGAGTTCAAAAACCGTCTTCGGCAGAAACAGGTCATTTGTCTAAGAAACCACTGTAGTTCTGGTGTCATGAAGAAAGCAGACATTCCAACTGATGCTTCATTTTATTGATTTTCAAACAAGAAATCACAAAATGTGTTTGTACACCAATCATGCTGAAATACAAGCAATCCCATTTCATTCAGCACAACTGGAGGTAAACTGCAGTGACTTTTAAAATGTTCAAACCAAATTAAAACTGAATCATTTGCCATCTTGATACAACACTACTCAAAAAAAGTTGATGTAAGTCTGCAAACATAATTCTTTGACAACATGCAAACCAATGATGAATGTCTGTGCAGAGTTTTCATTTCTACACAGTAAAAAGGACTAAAACAATGGGTGACTGCCAACATTTAAACATCAAAATGTACAAATTTGAGATTACAAAAAATATTTCCCCTCTGCACACCTACGTCGACTTCACAAAGGCCATTTTGTAGCTGTCTTTCCGTTTGTCGTTCCCATTTCCTGAGCTGGTCTTGGCCTGGTCTGAGGTCTGTTCCTTTGGTTCAAGACTGCAGCCTTTCTCCTGACCTTCTGTAGGTTCTTTTTCACTGGTGGACTTCTTCTCTTCAGGAACTTCTGCCTGACTGTCCACTGGTGGGGAGGGAAACAACTCTGGCTGTGGGGCAGGCTGTGGGTGGGAGAACAAAAACATGATTTATGATAATGAATATCTCAAAACCCTTGTATGTAAACATTCATCCCCTTTTTGATTAATATTTCAGCCTTGAGACAACTTTTTACATTTTGTCACTGATGCTGATGGACTGACTCTTATCATGTCTCAAAGACTGACCAAGAATTTAAACTAATGTCATGATACCTTTGAAAATTGTTCAGTATTGGCAGCAGATTACCTTTTGTTTGAGAGATATTTGCATAAGAAACAATAACAGTGCATGTATTATTTTGCTAGCAGCACATCATCTGCACACACACAACTGATTTCTTTCATGCAGACTGCTTAACTGGAAAATTTCACTTTAGCAAAAGCAAGTCACTTAAACTATCAAAAGTACGCACATCTCTGACTAGAGTTAGCCCTGATAGTTCATCAGATATGAATTAATTTAATCTTTTAGCACAGGAATTTATATAAAATCCTGAAGTATTTCAGAGATCTTTCTGCCCTCTCTTTACCTCGCTGAAGCCCAGGCCACAGTGTCTTCTGTTTCTGCCTGATAACTTTCCATCCATGCCCTGCTGGTACTGCAACTCCAGCTGCTCGTTGATCTTTTTATCTTCCTGTCCTGCAGAGGAGACACCAGTCACAGCAGGCACACCCAGCCAATACAGGCCTATCCATGCATGGATAGATCTGTGCGGCGGATGTGTAGTGGGGAACCAGGTTAATGGTATCTAGCATAAGTATGAGGCGGCATGGGTAAGCGGCAAAGGGGACAGTAGTTTAAATAATGTCTTACATTACAGAACATTTATAACATTTCAAAAAAAGCTAAACAATGAAGCTCACCACTGCGGAGGTGGGATGTCGACTTGTGGTCACCAATAACTAGGCGTCCAGTGTGTTCTTTCTGGAAAAATAAAAATGATCCAATTTTATATCAGTTTTTTACAAGTTCATAAAAGGGGTGACAATTGCATGCAAAAAACAAAGCTCTTATGTTTTCATTTATCCTTAAAATTACAGGCCCACAATACAGTTAACTAGAATAATAATAGACTATAAAATTCAAAACAGACCTTTCCTGCACCCATCAAACGTAAAAACTTCTGCTTTCTTTCACTGCTTCCCAGATCAGCTGATGACCATTGGGTAGGCCCGTCCTACAAAGAAATATGTTATTATAATGCAGGTTCATATGCTCAACAAGAGCAATCAAAAACAAAAGCCATCAGAAACATGATGCCTGTCATATCATAACATTCTTTACACAGCACTGTGCTAATATGTAATGTATACTGATGCTGCATATGATATTGCCTTGCATATAAATACAGCATAAACTTATGGATAATTAGGCTAAACAACAAGATTGCAACCATATATAAAGAATTTGGGTGGTTCTTGATCAATCAGTACCCTGATAGTTGTGTTTTTATAATGATTTTGACAGAATTATTATTTGAAACCAACTCTAAATTGTCTGTTGAACCTTTTTGAGAGAACAGGCTTCGAATTGACAGGGAACATGATGCTATAAAATTAGAAATCAGATAACTTTTCGTTGTTTTGTGGTCAGTTAGGACTTAAGTTTTAGTTTAGAGCGTTTATTAAAGGGAAGACTTAGCCCTATACCGCTTATTTTAATTACATCCAACACAATATGGTGAAGTATTTGACATATTTGGTTAGAGTTTAAGTTATTATTTAAAGTTTAAATCAATCTAAAGAGATGAGCAAACTTTGCCCGGATTGTGAATCAAATCGTGTTTAGAATCCGCGATAAAGCCCGTGTAGCTTTGTGTTAGCAAACACGCTACCACGATGCTAACGTTAAAATCTAATTCTTAGCTATCATCTACGCATTTCACGCACGTTTTAGTATCTAACTCACATCACTTGGAGACGCGGGTCGTTTCATCCCATGCTTGTCCTCTGGGGAACTCATTATAAACGAAAGCTTTAGTAAATGTCAGTGAAATATCATGCCACTTAGCAAAAGCTAGCTGGTTTATGTCAACAATACTTCGTTTCGCTACTTCCTGTCTTCTTCTTCGTCGGTGTAGCGCTCAACGTTAGTTTTGTTAGCTCTCTACTGCCACTCAGCGGTGAATGGTACTACACCCCCCTTAATAAGCTGCTTTTCATTCTTCCATGCAAAATTACTTGAAACACAATGTTAACACCGCCACGACAGAACTTTACAGCTAATGAAACGAAAAGAAAGGTGCAATGAACTGACACATACGATATAATGGTCCCATAATGATGTCAAAGGACTGAGGAGCTTTAAAAGTATTGAAAACACAGGTAGACCAGACTATTTCTGGTTTCTGGCAAACCACAAATAAGTGTAGCCTACATGTGTATTTCCATTTTGTTTGACTACATGGACTTTACTTAATTTAGCAGGTCGGCAACCATTTAATTAGTAGGTCTACCCAATTTACATACCCTTTTATAGCCTATTGGGCTAATGTTCGACTGTCTTTAATACTGTTAGGGCACAAAGGGAAATTTTATTTAATTGTGGTCTAAAACATGACGACTGTCACTGGAAGAAAACAGATATTTTTGATAGAACCAAATTGTGCTTTGGTACAGCAAAGATTGTTCGGCCTAGTTTTGCAATGCAAATCCTTTCAATAAATCTTCTTTATCAAGCAGGGATTTGAATGTTGAAAAAAATGGAATTTACATATTCTTCCTCTAAATCAGGAAATTTAAGAGTATTGGTTATATTTTAGGGATAATTCAATGGCCTGATAGTATGTTTTTTAAATTGAAACATAGTTAGAACCTTAATTAAAGCTTGAGTGTGGAAGTATCACTTTTTTTAACCTATTAATGTAAATTTTCTCTAACCTGTCATTCAATTAGGCTACATGTAGTTGTTAGTTTCCAAAACCAGTCACTTTGTTGAGTAAAATGCACTCTGTAGGGTAAAAGGAACTCCTATCAAATGTTGTGCAGTAAAACCGCCAAAAGGTGGCGTAAGAGTAAGTGTAATAAAAATAAACAGAGGCCTCACACCTTTAAAGGGACGCTTTAACTCTGTTTCTGCAAAAATCAAACTAAAAGTGCGTCCGAGCTGCTCTGTTTGAAAAGCGACGCTTAACGCGTTTTGTTTGTTTAGTCAAGATGAGCCCAGAAACTTTCCTTTAATATTTATAATAAAAACTGCATTTTGCCCTGTGTAACATTAAGAAAACTTAAACGACGCATGCCCCAGAGAAACAATGGGGGTTAAAAAACAAAACAAAACATAACAACAACAAAAAACCTTTTAAGATCACAAAGTTAATCTCATTTTATTCACAACTGCACCGTAAAAACATGTGTCTTCAAATGACAAATGTCGAGCATTCCCTTTTCAATATGCAAAAATATAAGCAAAAGGAAAAACCTTTACATTTACCTTCTCATCAACTAACACTTTGCATTTTTTAACATCACATTTTGACCGAGGAAGATAAACTTTTTGTGTGTTTTTCAATTTATGATGATTTTTGACACAGAAAATGTAAGAAAAAAAATGTGTTCACAGTAAAATGGAATCAAAAACAAGATCTAATTCAGTTTGTATTTAAGGTGACTGTCGAGAGTCAGTAGCTGCATGCGCTCACACACAGGCGCACTTTGGCCATATAGGCCCACACATACATACAAACATATCAGAGAAGAAGACGGAGGCGAGAAAGAGAGTTAAACTGAAGAATCAGGGGAGAAAGGTGCAATTAATATGTTTTTTTTAATTTTTATCAACAATTAACAAAAGGACAGTGAGACAGAGACACGCGGAGACAGATAAAAAGAGAGAGGGAGAGGGAGAGGGGAGAGAGAGAGAGCGAGAGGGAGAGAGAGGAGGGGTTATCCTGCCTCTGCCTCTTTGCCCGACACTGTCCCGCACTCTCACTTAACCTCCACATAGAACCGGACGGGAAATAACTTAAACTAGGCCTACTTAAACAAAAAAAAAATATCTCCGAATGACAGCTCCTCGGGCTCAGTGCCATCTCTGACAACGACGCCGAAGTGTTTCTTTTTTTTATTATTATTTTACTTTGTGATCCTCGGCGGAGCGCAAAC
Organism: Acanthurus lineatus; assembly: GCA_029814665.1. Lineage (NCBI taxonomy): Eukaryota > Metazoa > Chordata > Actinopteri > Acanthuriformes > Acanthuridae > Acanthurus > Acanthurus lineatus. Next base: position 22,518,924 of record JAPZDV010000023.1, read on the forward strand.
AGATGAGTTACCAAAGTCTCCGACACGCTCCAGCGATGGTGACTTTACGCACGGGATTTGAAGGCTCTTTGAACTGACTCCTCTTGTTTTTGGTCTCCACGTTGAAAAGTCTTTGTCATCGCACGCGAGAATCTTCAAGTTTTGCCAGAATAAAAAAAAAAAAAACCCGGAGCGAATGAGGAAGAAGTGAATCCAGGTAAGAGAAACCCTGTTGCATCAGTGTGGACGGCACCGGGACCGGCGCGTCCCGCGAGCTGCTTGTTTTTGAAAAGTCGGTGCGCACTTCGCTTATCTCTCCTTCACAACAAACAGTGATGACAGCGGCAGATTCAGGGCGCATCAGAGACTTTAAACCTGTAGTTGGACCGTGATTAGACTCGCTCGACCCTACGTGACCTGCAAAAGCTCAAAGGAAACGTTGTTATTAAACGTTTTGTATTCAGGTTTTGTCCAAAATTTTAACTAAAAATATTCAGCGGAATTTCTGAATGTTGTAACCGACTTAAAATAAGAGCAAGTCTCAGAAATAATAAAACAGGTACCACTTTTAATAAACACAATCTGAAGTTTATTGTCAGTGACTTACACGCTGTACATCTGACACAAATGCTGTCAGAAATTTTGATAATTTTCTTAAGCAGTGAGCAATATTACGTTGATAGTAAACTCACAAAAAATGTGTTGTTTTAAGATGAGACTCAAACTGAACATATTGATAAAAACTTTGGAAGTTGGGATTTTTGCATCACTTTTGTTAACTCATCTGTGAGCTGACAGGGAGCTAAAACTAAAACAATAATAATAAATCCATAATCCATAAAAAACCACAAAGATATAAACAAAAACTTTAGCTCTAAACGTGTGTTTTTAATGCACTTTCACCTCTTACTCTCCGTTTAAGCTGCTGGATGTTTAAACGACAACTTCTCAAAGTTCACCTTTAAAAGATGCATCTGTATTGTGCAAAAAAAGCAGAGTCTGTCCCTTCAGCTAAACCTTGTCCATCCTCCACTGCACCCCTGTTAAGCTCTATTAATAGAAATGCTTCAGCAGTTCTGTTGCACCAGCAAAAAGTTCTACAGACTCAGAACCTGTTAAGAAATAATTAGAGACAGATTCTCATAAAATAGTTCTTGATATCTGCAATTATAAAAGAGACGCTGAATTTAAATTTGTCATTTATTTTTAATCAATAAGAGGACTCCTAAAGTTATCCCACTCACACCCACAGGAGTCAGTGGGATGATACTTTCAGTAGTTTCCTCTTCGGCCACACAGCGGTAGCCTTCTGTCCGCAAACGTGAACGCCTCGCGCTCTGCTGGACAGGCTCTTGTCTCGTCCTCGTGCGCAGCCCGCAGTGAATCGGTGGTGCCCCGCGTTTCCGTCAAATGTGCTGGAATACTGCAGGGAGACTCTGTCTGTAGGAGACCGGGAGAGGAGAGAGGGGAGAGAGAGGCGTCTTTTAGGGCCCAAGTTAACTTTCCCCTCGGAGGTCACGGCGACTGACCCCAGAAGAATGCGTGAGTCATAAATGAAAATAGACTCGGAGCCCCAACACGGATCCATTGGGAGACAATATACCGGGGGAAATCAGGACAGTGTCCCAGCTCGGCGGGAGAGTTGAGAAATTAATCTGTAAGTTCTCTTTCCTCCCTCATGTGATTCTCAGTGTCTCTTTTCATGTTACATCGTTGAAATTTGCACCGTGCGTCTTAACTTTCCGGGTGATAACATGTGTCGGTGTCCCTCGTTAGTTGTGCAGCCTGACTGACTGACGGACTGACTGACTGACAGCGCTGCTCATGTGGGAAGTTAATTGCGTGCGTGTGAATTTGAGCCATGCATGTAGGGACAGTTTCTAATCCGGACTGAGGAGCCTGCAGCTCGGACAAGTCCGCCTCCGGTGTGAAAGTTTGCAGTGAGTTCACGGTGAGGATGTGACAGAGGGTACGGGAGGACAAGGCGCACGACAACGGCCTGGAAACGACTGATAGAGTCATTACAGGGTGTTCCCCATATTAAGAGCCACACTACACCTCTCTGATAAGCCGCTGCTCGCCTGCAGATAAGGAGCTTTTAGAGAAACAGAGAGAGAGAGAGAAAGAGGGGAGAGAGAGATCACACATGCTGGACAAAAATGAGTTTGGAAACCGCTGAGGAGGAAATGCAGAGTCCGGAGAAAAGCTTATCTGATTCACTGAGCCAATTAAAAAACAAACAAACAAACAAACAAACAAGCAAACAAACTAAAGTTATACACCTGTCATGTGCAATTTTTCAGCATCAGCTCTAATTGTTTTCCGCATCCACATTTTTTATTTATTTATTTGCACATCATTTAACCTCCTCAGCGCAGAGCTGCAACAACCCGGCTTGACAGATCCTCGTGCTGCAGGTCTGGACTCGCCACATCGGCCCTGCGCACTAAATCACCATTTCCAACAAGTTGTTTTAATTGTTTGGGCTCCGGGAGAACAATTTATAGACCAACAGCAACCCCCCCCACCCCCACCTCCCCCACCATCCCTCTCTCTCTCTCACTCACTCTCTCTCTCTCTCTCGTAAGT
>JAPZDV010000023.1:22537068-22561241 GCA_029814665.1 Acanthurus lineatus
ATTTTCTTTTTTTTTTCTTTTCTTCTTACTGCTCTTATTGGAATAAATATTTAAAAGAAAATATCAGGCATCACTGACTGTATTAAGACAAATTGCGGCCAGTTTTTTTCGACTTCAAAGCGGCGCACAAGAAGCTCGCTGTTTGTCGTTTGTTGGACGTTGCGTGGCTGAGAGTGTGCCGGTGTTTGTGCAGTCAAAGTGCTGTGTGAGAAAACACACTGATCCTCTGTTGGCTGGCTGTGGACTCCACACAGGACCTCTGTTCTGTCCTGAAGGTCCACTACACAGGGACCTTAGGTGGGTCCAGGGCGCGTTCACCGGGCTCCAAAAAACACTTTCCAATCCAAATTTTCATACTTTATCAAACCTAAATTTGTTGGCGGGATGTGAAGAATTTGGTCAGTGCTCATTAAAATACATCCTGATTCCCGTGGCGACACACACTCTTCCTTTAACGGGTTTGACTGCCCAAACTACAAATAAAAAACTTTCCCACTTACTCCTGGTTGCACATAGCCATGAAGGTTTTTTGATTTTTACTTGCCCAGGCCTCAACTTATCTATCTGTGAATTTTCTGCCTCAGTTTTAATAAAATAAGGGGGAATGTAAATTTGCTTTTTGAAAAAATGCTAAACTCCAGGAAAAACATTACTGTTTTCTTTACTAGAAGATAGTTATAATGAAAACTGTACGTTGTGGAATAAAATCCCTCTCATTTCCATGTTGGTTTGGAGGAAGAAATCTGAAAAGACAAACATTTTGGCGACTGATGCAAATTTTTTAAAAACTATTTGCTCTGCTTGATACGTCTTGATGTGGGTGGCAAAATATTTTTTTGTAATTTTAATGAAATGATTCTTTAATTGATGGAGATTATGACGAAATCACACAACAGTTACTGTTTAAGAAACATGAAAATAATCTATTTCTTCTGTTTTCCTCTTTTTCAGGTGACGTTCATGAATTTTCAAGTCATCCACAAGTGAGAAGAGGGTGTTGGAGTTGAAGCTTCTTATATCTGTAAGTTTTCTCTGATTAATTGATGCAAATCTTATTTTCTTGTGCTGTAATGCTGCCAGAGTGTGTGTGTTTGTGTGACTGTGTGTTTTTTGTGCCATTCTTTGGCTCTTTGGATGATTGCTTCCACCAAATGACAGATAATAATCCCTCAGAGAACACGTCATTTTTTCCTCCTAAACACAGAACCGTGCAGCTCTTGCTGGTATTTGAACACACCTCATTTTGCACCAGTGGTTGTGTTAGCAGAGTCGAGTGTGTATGTATATGTGTGTGTGTGTGTATGTGTGTGGTTTAGTCCATGTAAGCAAAACTGTAGCTGCTTCTCTCTCTCTCTCTCTCTCCCTTCCATCGGCACATACAGAACACTTTTGATTTGTTTCGCAGCGAATGCAGACCTCCACTCCGGTTAGCATTCTGCCTTGTGCACCCTCAATAGCTGCTTTCACTTAAGGTGAAGAAAGGGGTCTTTTAAAGACTCTCACAGGCATCACTCCAGGAACCTTTCAGCGCCGGGACCTACAGTATGCCTTTTAATGGACTTTCTCTCTGTGAGCAATAAAGATTATATCTGGAGTCAAATAGCGCTGTAGGTAACACTAGCCCAAATTAAGCTGGTGAGGTCGCGGTGGCTATTCTCAATGGTTTCAGCAGAGGAGGGAGACATATGAAATGTACAGATGGGAGAGGTTGGAGAAAAGAGTGATCTGACCATCTGGCTAATCCCCCTGTTTAAGAATACTTATTAAGGCCCTCTCTAGTGGCCCTTGAGCCGTGTCACCACAAGGTCAACAAGTGGCCCGTTTGATTCTCGCCAGCGACTCGCGCTCGTGGAAGTGGACGGACGGACGAAGCTGCAGCGTTTTGTTGTGGTTTAATAATCTGCGTCCTGCTGGTCGTCCTGCTCGGGGTGGTGGGGGGAGTTCGGTTACAAAGACGTGATTTATGACTCGTGTAAATGGTCTTGTATCACAATCTGAGGGTGGAGACCCTGTTAAAGGGTCACAAGATTTATTTAAAAAAAAAGAATCGAAGCTTTTTTTCTCATGAATTATTTGATTTTTTTTTAGGTTTTTATGTTTTTAAAAGGTTTTAAACTAATGAAAAAAATAGATTGACTCATATTTAATGGGTCAGAATCTGTGATGAGATCTTGCAAGTAAACAGTTTCATTTTTGGGTCTCATATCGTAAACTTTGAGTGTAACTGATTGGTTTAGTGTCTGGTTTTTGTGATTTAATGCAAACAAGCCAGTCATTAAAACTCATAGCTTATTTTTTTTCTTTTCCTCTGTCTAACAGTGGTGTGTTTGAAGAGAGGAATTGTGTCTTGATGGGGAAAACCGGAGCACCCAGACCGACTTTTAATTCCATCAAATCCCCTTAATTTCATCAGCTCATCTGGAAACTGGAAATCACATTATTTTGTCTTTTAACAATCAGTTGCTTTTCAAATCTAATTACATGGCGGTAAGATGACAAGTGGACCCTCCTAACAAAATTACAGTCTTCATAGGGTATGACACGACTGTCATGGCAGCAACAATTTATGGCATCTTCATTTTATAGGACTTTGAAAGGGGGGGAGGGGGCTGTGCACTAGAGGATTAGCAAAGTCGAGGTCTTATACTTTACATACTGTGTCTAATGGCTTTGATCAGAAGAGCTTGAATGTTTCTATGACTAATATTTTAGTAGGTGATCTCACATCATCGCAAACTGTTTCTGAAACATGCTCGCTAAGATTCAAGTGTGTCTTTTAGAAGAAAATCCAGAATCCGTGAAGTGCTAGATTTGGAGAATAAGCACGCAGCGTAATAAACACAGCTGTAAGTATCAGTGAGAAAGACTTTGAGAAAAAGGTCTCAGTCACTTCATACTTCATTACGGGCCTATTTGCAGACCTCTGTTGTTACACATGTTTGCTGTAATGGCAGTCATTTGCAAAGAGTTAGAAAAGTGACCAGAGAGCGAGCAGTCATCGGGGCTGATTTGTGGTAAGCTAATGAGCTAACGAGCTAATGAATTCACTGAGGTTACCTGTTTGGCTTCTCAGGGAAACAATGTCCTTTTCTGCTTTGTATGTGAACTTCACTGCGTAACAGTGTAAGACGAATCAGCGCCGCTAATGGGGAGCGTATAACAGAATTTAATGTTGTTTCTCAGTACTTAAATTCATGTTAACAGTCAGCTGTTATGTCCTCTTGAGCTTGAACATTAGATAATTGATCTGCTTTGTCCACATGTATGAAATGTCCAGAGTGGACAGAATGCCTCACAGGAGCTCCATTAAAAGGCTGCAGGAGAAAAAAAAAAAAAAAGAGAGAGAGAGAGCTGAACTCCAGCGATCTGCCACGGCCACGCTTCATGTCGGCAACATTCGTTCATGCGTGCCAGCTCACCAGCACATATGTTTGTGTGCTATGCGTTTGGTCGCAGGCTGTGTCTGTGTCGATTTATTTGTGTTTGTGCTCGCATGCATGTTTGTGTTTTGCACACTCATGCCTCATCAACGTTGCGTCTGAGGCCCATCTGGTTTGCTTTGAAGAAGGGGGCTCGTGGAGCTGCAGCGGCCTGGGCTTTAATGCCGGGCCGGGCCGAGCCGAGCTGAGCCGAGCCGGGGGCCAGCAGCGGTTCCTCCCCACTTACACATTAATCCACGGTGCGAGGCCGTCTGCCAGCAACAGTATAGATCGACCCTCGTGGCTACTTACCAAACCACCCAAGCTCATACCCCACTTTCTCTCTTCTATTGCCCTTGAAATGGGGCCTGCTCTAAATATTATCTCCCCCTGTGCTTTATCCCTCCGTTTATCCCAAAGTCGGCAGAGAGAAGAAAGGAGCCGTTGGGCTGAGTCACTTTTTCCCCTCTCCTCTCCTCTGCTCTCTCCAAAACCACAGGCAGCGGCAGCGGCTTCCTGGAGATGAGCGCTTTTGTCTGTTGTGTGACCGCTGCGGCTTTAGGCAGATCCTCCTCTGATGAGGTAATGCTCAGGCTGGATGAGGAGGCAGAGTGAGAGAGAAAAGGGAGGTGAAGGAGGAGAACAGCGCGAGGATGAATCTTTAGTTTAACCTTTGAATTATCCAGTGGGGGGGGGGAAAAAGGTTTCTCTGCTGGGATGCATGCTCCTTTTCAGCAACACCTCGCTTCAGATAGAGGCCGCTGCTCACATTCACATCTGCCCAGAGGTGGCCAGCGGTGCTCGCTGCTCTTCTCCTTTGCAGCATCTGTGGGTGCCTCCATCCTCAGATGTCATTATTCCTTTATGTAAAGATTTTTCCAAGGTTATCTCTTTTCTCCAGCAGCAACCATTTTAATATGAAGAAATTAAGTGTGAGGGAACATTGTGTCTGTTATTTTGAGGGTGAAATGTTGGTGCAGAGTGAAAAAATTAGAGAAATATTTGCAGATGAGATGACAGCAGAGATGGGCAATATATTGATGACATACTGTCATCAAAATATCAGATCAGTTTTGTATTTTGGATATTGTAATATGTGATATGGCTGAACTGTTTTCTTCTCCTGGTTTTAAAGGCTGCGTTACAGTAAAATGATGTAATATTCCGACTTGCCAGGCTGTTCCAGCTGTTCTAATATTTGTCTTTACCCATTAAATCATTAGAATCACATTACTTAATGATAATTCATCAAAAAACTCATTGTGTTAATACTTTTTGAAAGCACCAATAGTCATCACTGAACTATTTTTGCAGCATCAGCAGCAAAGTATTTGGTCAAATATAATGGGATAATTTAATTTTTGTAGCGTCCTGCTGACTGTTTAATATAGTTTTAAATTGACGATATTTGCATTTATATTTTCAAACACAGTGAGAAACACTGTTTTTGCATTTTATTTTAATCACAGTGTGTTTTTTTATTAAAGAGCATGTGACATCTCAAATGTGACTTTGACTTACAATCAAACATTTAACTCACTTTGGAGAAAATATTGTGCTTTATCGACATCATATATCGTTTGTCAGCATGAAAATATGGAGATATAATTTTGGATCTCAGCCCTCAGAGAAAGGAAACATCCCTGTTAATAACATGTTGCTCTTAGTGATAAGTTTGGATTTCCTGGAGAAGAGAGGTAAACCTCTAAACACTTCAGTGGTAAAAACACTGAAGTTAATTTATTCTACCTTAAAGAGATGTCAGCTGACTCGACACTGACATGCATGTTGTCTCTTACATGTGTGTTTTATTTTGTAAGGTTGCAGTTTCCCTCAAAAGTCTTGGATATTATTCACAAACACATGTATAAATGGTGAAAGTGTGAGGGGAGATGACAGTGTGATAATAGTTGATGTATAGACACATTTAATAAGTCAGATTATCCAAACGGTGAGGAGACACCCTGAGGTCTTCATCATTCTTCCTCATCTGTCTGACAGCTGAATGTTCACTTCTGTTAACAGGACCTGAACACAACTTCACACACATTCGCTTTGCTGAATTATTATGCCTCGAATTAAAGACAAAAAAAAAAAAAAAGCTTGATGACTTCAGTGCTGGTGCTGCAAACACATGACACACACACACAAACACACATATACACACACACACACACACACACAAGGCCGAGCAGAGGAGTTGGCAGTGAAGGGAACTGTAGTACACGAGAAATTGGCAGGACTGAATTTGGAGTTGAACGGGGAAAATGTTGCAGTGAGATGAGAGAAAATGTGTTTCTTGAATTCTTTTCTTTCAGGGACGCTGGACTCTGCAAGCTACGACTTTTATTTCTAAGGTCATTTATTTCAATCAGGCCACAATAACCTCCAGATCATTTTATGCAATTGTGCTTTGAAAAGTAAAAACACAATGGAAAATAGAAAATAGAAAAGATTATAGTTTTAAAAAAAGGGTGTAAGTTTTCTTTCTGAATGTCAGACAGAATTTAGTCAGAATTAATCATTAAATGTTACAAAATCAGTTCAATTTTCCGACAATTTTACCAACATTTCAGCACTTCTGGTTCTCCAGATCTTATCTGAAGCTGTTGTGAAATGAAGATACTCAGTGTTCTGTCAGATAATTCAGTGTGTTTCTGTTGCTATTAAAGAATTTCCTCATAGATAAAAAACAAGTGTAAAAGGTTTTTTATGACTCCAAGAAAAAAAAACCTTAAGCTTTCACAATTGGCAAATAAAAAGTTGGACAGAAAGCCAGTTTGTGTGTGTGTGTGCGTGTGTGCACTTACTGTGTGTGTGTGTGTGTGTTCAGCCTCACGTTTCCCCACATGTTTGAGCTTGTGTCTTTTTTTTTTTTTCCCCTCATTTCTCCGGTGACAACTGTTTTCTGCTCGGACGTCTGGCCCTTCTGTTGAGAAATGCCACCAAACTCGCTGACATGCAGGATAATTGCTTCCTGTTTTAACTGTCACGGGTCGTGGAGGTCAAAGGTCAGGGTCAATCTCAGCTGTTGTGCTTGAGGCTACAGAGGACACCACCTGGTCCTTAGATCACTGTGATCCAGCTTATTATTCTCCTCAAACAATATGCTTCTGCATCTTTTTTTTTTTTTTTTGAACATTCTTAAACATGCCGCAGCTGGAAAAGAAAAAAGGTTGTTTTCAGCTTTTCAGCAGGTTTTTCTTTCAACACTTCATTAAAAAACAGAGGTCGGGCCACAAAGCGCCGCCTCTGCAACAATGTTTCTGCAGCAATAACACCTGTTTCCAACAGACTTGTGGCAGCTCCCCCATTTGTGAACACTTTTTTTTTACTGACCCTGAATGCATCTCGCTGCCAAACACCAACAACACCACATCCTCATAATTACATTATTCTCATTACAGTAAAAATGCTGCGTCTCATTGCAAAGCTGCCATCAGCCAAAATTAACCGGCCTTAATGGCTGCTGATTGCATTCCTACACTGGCCGACCCACTCCACCATTTTTAGTGATCTGATCGTTTAAGTACATGCTAGCATAATTGAGTCTCTTCCTTGATTAGATTTGCACCAGCTTTTAACAAAGCCTGCTCGAACTTAATCCAATGAGCCCCATTGTGGGGAGAGCGGAGGGATGACATCGCTCCTGGTTAGCTTCAAAATCAACCGAGCCGTCGAGCAATTAGAGGCCACGCTGATAAAGAGGCTGGAACAGTAAAACTAATGACACCATGTTTTCTCAAAGCTCACGGGATAACAAGTGGACAATTGAGCAGCAATTCATAGCACGAATTACCTTTTTACTTTGGTGACACACTAACTTTAGAAAAGGTTTTAAAAAAAGCAAGTTGTTGCACGATTAAGGTTTGTTTTACTTTTGCTGCTTTAATGCGACAAAAAGGCTGTAATCGTTTCCTGGAATGGGGAAATGAAATATGTCATCTGGTTTTGATTGGGTTTTTTTAATATTTATTTAGTCAGTTTTGAAAAGCACGAGCCTGTTCTGACTCCACTTGTCACATCCAAGGGTTCATATCATTTCTGCACTAAATCTCCTCTGCGGCGCCTCATCGCTTTCGCTTCTGTTTGCTCAGCAAATGTTCCTGAATCAGTCTGGATCAGACCGGTGGCGAAGCACATGGATGTCTTGGAATTCTGTGCAGTTTCTCGGACATCCTGCGCTCAGGGGGGGGGTTTGACCCCTTCGGACAGGAGCGAGTGGCCGGCAGAGTGTGGCGGCAGGCGTCCTCCGGTGACACTCGCCCGTCCATAATCACAGTTGGAGACTAAACCTCTCTGTGACCCGTGGCTGTGTGTCACACACTCAATCCTCTGATCCTGTCCTTTGTTCTCTGTCACCGTCAATTAGTCATGTACCAGAGGAAAGTGTGTGTGAGGATAAGTGCCTGTGCTTGAAAACTTTAATCACACTACTGTTAACTGCTGCTCACATTAAAGTGTGAATCTGAGGAGAAGTTGGCTGTGACCTTTGAGGGTCTGTGCGGATTAGAGCTCAAATCATTAGATAATCAACAGAAAATAAACCTATTTTGATTATTAAGAGGGTTTTTTTTAAGCAAAAGTAGTCGTTTATATACGGCTTCCTGTCTCAAATGTGGATATTTGCTTTTCTTGGTCCTTTATGATAGAAAAGTGAATATTTTTAGGTTTTGAACTGTTGATCGGACAAAACAAGCGACTGAGAGACGTCAACTTTGGTTTTAGGATGTTACAATAGGTCTATTATGCTACTTTTTAAACCAAATGCTTAGTAAGTCACCATAGAAAATTAAATACAGATAAATCTATAATAAATGTAATAGTTAGGTAGAGCTCCAAAGTAAAAGGTAAAACTTTCATGTCATAACTTTAAGAATTTTTGCATTTTTAGGGTTTATTTTTAATCATTGCTTTAAATTCTGATAACGTTTGGCATATTTTATGCTTTTTTTGTAGGCTGATAAACTTCTATGACCAAAATGCTCAAAAAAACTTTAAAAAATCATTGTCAAAACTGAAAAACACTGACAAGAAGGAAACATCCTTTAGTTTTAAAGGCTGAGACAGATTTCGTATGTGACGTTTCACTTCATGTCCCCCTGCAGGCATGTATGTGTTATCAGCCTTGTTGATTATTAGTCTAATTAATCTCATCGAGCAGATAAGTCTGTAGATTAAGAACAGGAAGGGTTTTGTCTGAGCCAAGTCTGTCTTTCTTTCTGTCTTTCTTACTTTCCATCCATTCTGTGTTTGTAACTCTCCTCTATTCTTAACAATAGGATTTCACACTCACTATAAATAGGCCTGAACAAGTCGGAGCTCACCTGTTCAAGCTGTAACTAATCCAGAACTATTTCCATAGTTCCCCTTAAGGTTCAGGGATCTGGCCCATGAGGTGCCAGAGGATGAGCAGGCATAGAGGAAGAAATAAAGAGAAAGAGAAGGAAACAAATGAGTTTGGATGAAGCCCAGTTGGTGAAGGGCTGTTTTGGGAATTAAAAACTGACGGTTTCAGTTCCAGGTTGTTCTTGTTTTGCCTTTCTGATGTTAATTATTTAACACAATACTGGCAGTTTAGGAAAAGCAGCTCAGAAAATGAGGTATTTGATAGCGTTGCTCTTTGACATGAAAGAGATATACACCACGTTATCTCAGTCCTGTGTTTACAGGCGATTGTTGACAGTAGTTGATATGCGCTGCGATAAATGCACTTTGATTTACAGAGGAAACAAAGCTGCATTATGCGAGCCAGGGACACTTAAGATTGGAGTAACTGTGATATGAACACGAGCCAAATTTATGAGAGAGGACAAGCAGCTTTGGAGTACGTTTGTTAAAGCCTTTGGATGAGGCTCCAAAAAAAGGCTTGGCTCCCTTTCAAACGCTGGATCACTCGCTGATAATAGAGACAGATTTTTTTATTGCTGTTGCCAATTTGTTGTCATTGAAAGATACGCGTTTAGATATGCAGTCGAAAGTGCTGCGTGCAGGCATTGCTGCAGAAAGAGAGAAAAAAAAAAAAAAATGCAAATGATTTATCATGTGGATGCTATTAATTTAACCTATGGAGTCTTACTCAATAATTAATGTCTATTGGCATATGACCCTATATACCATACAGTAAACAGCATGTCTCATAACTATGTATGAGATCTTGTAGTCAGATAAAATATGGCTGAAAGGGCCAGAGACAAGCCCTGGGTCTTAATAAATCAGCCATATCTAATGAACCCTCTAATTGTGATTTACAGCCTGCAAGTCCAGTGCTGTGATGGAGAGAGGAACGGCTGAAAAGAAAAAGAGAGAGAGAGAGAGAGAGGGAAAGCAGTCAGAGGACGAGATGTGTCCTCGTGGAGGCAAAAAAAAAAACCCCAACAAGAATCGCAGCTTTATTAAAAAAACGCTGCTCCCGTCCAGCAACTGTGAAACGGTTGCGTGAGTCTCATGAGAGATTTGTCATGATATGACGCCTGATGTGATAAAATCAGAACAGCTGGACGGACTGCGAGTTACACTCACGACCAAAACCAACAACAACACACAGACACACACACTCACAGACAGACTGAGAGGGGATAATTGTGCATTCGCTCGGTCGTAATCTAGCCGTTCCTGTTCCTCCTTTTTAAATTTGTCATTTATTGCTTGTGGTTTTAAGCTTTTTTCCAGTAGAAGCTGTATACTGTGACGTGTGTTTCTTTGAATTTTTTGTCTTGTTGATGTGTCACTTAGTTTTTCTGGTGTTCTGTTTTTGTTGCTGTCCACAGTCCCCTCTCCTTTTCACTCCAAACTAAACTGAAAACATACGGCACATTTGTTCTGTGCCAGAGTAGTTTTCTCATAAAAGAAAACAACAACAAAAAAAAAAACCTATCACCACTGGCCATTCAGAACAAGGCATGTAAAAGCTTTTATAAACTGCCTGCACAATAGAATCACTACTGTTTTAAACACCACTGTGTTGTTTGAATTAATGAAACTGAGCTGCAAAATAGAAATTTATTGATATGAAAAGTTTATTGCCTGATGCACAAACGCCAGACTTTCCCCCTGCTTGACGTCAGCGGCGTTGGACTGAACAACCCCACCTGAGTCTTAAATATTTGCCCTGATTCAAGGGCTTAAGTCCATGTGAATAACGGCCGCTGTGATTGGCTAGATTAACACCCTACATGGTTTAAAGCGAGGCCTTGTGCGCCGTGAACAATGTATATTCGCTGTGGACCGGTAAAGGACAATGGATACCTTGTGCAGCATGGAGAGGCTCTGACCTGCAGCACACACTCACACCTCTCTACATTCAAGAATGTGACTGTGTGTGTGTGTAAGTGTGTGTTTGTGTGTGTGTGTGTACATGGGTTTTTTACGTGCTCTTGCTTATGTTCATACTCCAGAGAAAGTCAGAGCGTGACTTATTTGCTTTCCTCGCCCAGTTTCACTCAGTATGAAGTGTGCACAGTGCTGCCTCTTTAATATTTCTGCCCTACATGTGTTTATTGTATGTGGGCCACTCGTCCGTGGGATCTTATATCGACTCGCGCATAACTGTTTCAAATCACTCAGCCCCGTTTCCCATAATACACACATACGGCCCAACACACATCGCATACACTCTTTAGCGAGTGGCCTGAACGGCGGACACACCGTGGAAAGGATTAGTCTGGATTGTGACAGTTGACATGCCAGGGGACACTGACATGCCTCCAGACCTCCTAACTCCCTCCCGAGGAGGACAAGAAGTTTTCATGGTGCCAGTTCAGCATGGAGACCTTCCTCACTCCTCCTCCTCCTCCTTTTTCACACTGCTGTCAGGCCTTGTTAAGCTGATGAAAAAAACTGCTTTGTAAAATTTATGTTTCACGACTTGGAGGGATTTATCTGACGTCCAGAGTTTACAGAAGGAAGTTTAACAAAGAAATTAACTTAAATAACATTACAGTTTACGAGACTTCACCATAACAAGAATCAGGCCTGTTAGCTTACAGCAGAAAAGAGACAGATGTGTTTTTGTTTTTAGATACTGTGGATTTCCATAATCTGGGTTTTTTATTGCTTTCCTTTGTGGCAACTATCATCGAAGTTCTTTCTGTTGCCTGTTCTTGGGTTTATTTGTCTCGACTAGATTCGAAAAACTTGAATTGGACAAAGTTTTAAAATGTTACAGTCAAATTAATGTAGGATTTAGGGGAATCTATTAACATAATATAGCAGAAAGGGGATTAAAAACTCATAAGTACGTTTCAAAAGTGCATAACTTGATGGTGAAAGGCTGAATCTGGGTTGTTTAAACCTGTTTGCAAATGGCTTGAATGTCAAAAACAAATATATATGTATGTATATGTAAATCTCCTTGACTCCAGTATTAGTTAAACTGATTAAAAGAGCAACAGTAGAAACTTAACAGCCTCTAAAACTTAAACAAATGGCCTCATGGTGTCCCAAAAGACTTAAAGTCACACATTACTACTTATGTTTATCGTAAAAATATGTATAAAATGGAGGCATAGATAGATAATATGCATTCTGACATCCTATATTTCATATCTCAGACTGTAAAAATGATGCAAGCATCATTTTATTCTTTCAGTTGTTACTTAAGGATCTAAGTTTAACGATGTTTTGCACTCATCCATCTGGACCATCTGTGTCAAATTCCTACACAGCTCCACTTTCTTCTCTTGTCATGACCGTATGTGTGACAGAGTTACACACTGCTAAAATGAATAGATAAATTAAATCATGTGTTCTGAGCACGGACGACTTGTTAGAACCATCTGTACACATTACGCATTCAGTGCCGGTCAATAATTAAATAAAAATATGTTGTTTTTCGTCCGGCTGAGAGTGGCATGCCTCTGAATAATGCAGCCATTTCATGCAAACAAAGCTGAGGAAATCCTCAAAGCTCTTTCTCAGATTGGGAACAAAGCTCATTGTCAGCGGATAGAGAAGCTACTGGGATTACAATGGGGGCATCCAGTGAAACGACTTGTCAGTCTTAATCTGGGATTAGCGGGCTTTCGCGCCTCCTGGGTGCTCTAAAAGCCACCTGTTTGGACGCTCCTGCAGATGATGCTGCACCCCAGAGCTCCTTGTTTGACTCTAATTCTTTTGTTTACATCAAAGTTTTAAATGATGTTGTTTTCCATTATGAGAATACAATCTGACACTGAATGTTTTATGTAGCTGTAGTTTAAATATATACCACTAATTTTGAACACGCTAGGATGAATTGTGTGCATTCATTAATCCAGTTTTGTGGTCCTTTGCAGGGTCTTGTGATCCGCCATATCTGTGAATTTACTGTCATTACATTTCTGCACGAATGCAACCGAGGAACTGTTGTCTTTTAGTGTTGCAATGATTTTCTTTTTTTTTTTTATTAACAACATGTGCATGGTTTATGATGCCTTAACTTTTCACGTCTGTGTCGCCAAATCCGCATTCGAAACTAATTATCACGTAACATAATTGTTTTCCACTTTTGTGTTTTAGAGAGACTCGTCCCGTTTGGGCCATCACGTCCTGTCAGCGCAGCGTTTACTGAATTATGAATTTGTTCTGGAAATGGACAAATATAGTAAATTACTTCTAAAAACAGTAAACATGGATGTCTGACGATTGTTTTCAGCCACGATGAAACCCTTGTGTCCTGTAATAACTTATTAAAGATCACTTTTTTCCTGCTGTTAGCCTCAGGGCTAATGCTCTGAAAACTGTGCGAGGGCAGCTGTTGTATTACCATGAGCTTCTATCATGACTTTTTACTGTTGATGTCACCCAGAAAGAGGCCATGATGACATGTTTTAAACTTTTTCCTTTGAAAAATTAACCTAATTTGATCACTTATTCTTCTAATTTAACAGTAAACATACAATAAAAGAATATCCAGTTACATCTATCTGTATTTAATTAGCTATAAAAGAGAGAATTCAAAAACACTTAATCTTCCTTTCTTTCTTGAAAAATGGCGTCAATAGTTTCATCCACCGAATATTCTTAAGATAATGGGATTTCCCCTTGTTTACAGCTTTTGTCAACTATATAGAGAGGTCAGCACAACAAGGCTTGAAACTTGTGTAATGAGCTTATTTGCGCATCACAGTGGCATTACTGTATGTTCACCTTAAAGAGGTCAAAGGTAAATGGTGGGATAATAAGGATCGGGGCTTGAAGTGAGAGGACATGTGGTGGTTCGCTGCTGCATCATCTCCTGCTGGTAAACAGCGCATTACCTGCTGTAAGGTGTTTGTCAAAAGAAAAGCTGTGTGAGCTTTAAGCTAATACAAATCAGAGGCAAAAGAGGTGAGATGAAAGAGAGATGATGAAGGGAAGAAAGTAGAGAGAGTGACAGTGCCGAATACATAAAATTGAAGCTGATTCTTCAAAATCATTGTTGACAAAATGCTTCAACCTATAAAATATCTTAGTACCTACATTTGTGAGTTCATAAAGGCTGTTTATCCTCCTTTTTGGCTAAGGTTTGGTTGCTGGTATGTAGAGCTACATAACTGCACCATTAAGTGTCAATAAAGTCTGTTTTTAACCTGTATTCTCCCTCAAGGCCAAGAAATTTCCAATTGAGATATGTCTTTTAGCAGTAACTCTGAAGATTTAGAGATAATCTGAGCATAAATCTGCCAGATGCCTCCTCTGTTAACTCACAGAAATCTCTCTGACAGACTTCAGGTCTTGAAGTTAAGTCAATTTTCTGATGTAAACTGCCGATTAAAGCAAAGCAAAAGGGAGAGCTTGTTAAGTCGGCCATATGTAGTTTTTATTTATAATTTTTAATTTTGTTAAAATGTTCCGCTAAATTACAAAATGACCTTTAAAGGTTGAAATGTCCAGGACTCCTCAACAGTCGGTACAGCTCATGTAGCATATTGCATCAATAGCAAAATGGTTTTACTCATAAAAATTGAGTTCAACTTGCTTTAACCATCTAATTTTCTTAGTTTTTTTGAGACAGATGCTGAACAAAGATCCCCAGTTCTGCTTTAATTGTTTGTTTCAGTCAAGTACCAAACTACATCTGCTGTTTATATGATCGCATACCTGGACAATGTGGTCTACTTTAAGGATTAAGAGACAAAATATTCACACTGACCAGGTCTTCTGACTTCTGTGGGCGGGAGGCAGCAGACAAACGGTCCTTTTGAGCTCCTGAGTGTTGACTTTGGTCTTCAATGATTTCTTCAATGGTTTGCTCTGTATCGTTGCCATGAAGTAGATAAATGTATATGTGTACTGTATTTGTGTTAGCCAGAGGTGTGTTCAGGTGCCAGGAAAAATAACAAGCACAAGGGAGGGTGTTGGTCAACAAGGCCACTTCTGGATTTCTTGGGGTCTGCGGTTTTGGTCCGAACACAGAGACCCCGGCAAACCGCTGTGTGTTTACGCCCGCCGTACAAGCGACGCATTCATCACTTTTTGAGTGTTCCATCGTTGGCTTTGATTTATATTTTCCATCGACAAGACTAACGGAGACATAAAAGGCCGTGTTTGCTCCAGGTGTCCGTCTGACGAGACACAAAATTCCGAAATCACAATGTTTGTTAGTGTTGAAATTAATTTGTCGACACTGAGTAAAGTGGATTTTTTCTCCACATTTACAGAAAGATTATTTTCTCTGACAATTTTATATTTTAGGAGATTTATTTAAAAAACAAGATATTGGGCCACCCATTTCTCATATTTCACAGTTTATTGAAGTTCATTAACAAAGAGCTCTTTTATTTTTGGTGCTTTTAAACTTATTTAAAACCTTTGCTCACAGCATTCAAAGAAAGAATTGGAAAAATTTGTATTTGATGGAATGTTTTTAAATTTTCCAGTCAATTTATCTCTTAAAATGCTTTTATGTGCCGATAAACAGTAAATTTTGTTATTCAGCTTTTCATAAAACTGATTAATTTGAATATTAGGGATTGGTTCCAACAGCTTAATCAATCTTTTTCTTTTGCATCTTTAAAGATTGTTGAATTGATTAACTAACAGCTTCCACGTAACCTTATAGATTTTATGAGCTCGTATTCTAAACTAGGCTCATGAAAACATCACCAAAATGATGACCAAGGAAAATCAATGGCCGATCAATAACCAACCAGCCAATAACCACCATTTATCAGTTTCATCCTTCAGATTTAAGGCTAGGCGGCAACACCACTGACCTACTGACTTACATGTTTGCTTTGGTGTGATGGTTCTGCACTTGATCCTCCAGACATCACATGACGATTTAACAGTGTGAGTGATACAATAAAACCTTTTTCTTCTGATCTTTAAAACATGTTGCTGTCTGATTAAATATTTGCATCAGCTAGCTCGTCTAAAACCGACACACAAACACAGTTAAGGTCACTGTCAGCGGATCTTTGGGAAAGTTCTGATCAGAGGAAGACGTTCAGAAACTGTGTTTGCAGGGTTTGTGTTGTGTCGCAGGTGAAGCGACATTTTCAGCTTGTGATGGCAGATTATACATCGTTATCGCTTATGTTTGACGTCAGAGCGTGCGGCGTCATCCCCTTTGTTTACATGAGGTGATATGGTGCTGGTGCTAATCTTGCTAGCAGGACTTTTGAAATGTTTGCACATAAATGTGCAGTTTGGTTATCAGAGGTGTCAGGATGCTGACAGATTTGAACTGATCCAATCTCTAGTTGCAGTTAGAAAAGTGCCAAGAGCTTTTATCAGGCTTCTTATTGCCCAACATGGCTTTAGGTTTGGGTCATATTGCAGCTTGTTGCCTTAGCATGCTAATGACAGTGCTTCACTTGTGTTTATGTGTTGCATTTGGACGGATTTATTTAAAACAGTGAATGCATGCAAGGGAATTTTTTTGAGAAACACAGGAGAAAACCCTGCTTATAGAAATCACCAGCATACGTGTGGACTTGGCCCGAGTTCCCCGTGGTTGTAAATACTTTCTAACGAGGTAAATACATAGAGCTCTTCAGTGTAACATGCTGATGGCTGCACAATGGCTCCTGTTTACCTGAGACTTTGATGGTGACGGCTGATTGATGTTCACGCTGCTCTGACCTGACCGTCGCACACAGCATCCGCCTTCTGCTCACCTCCCTTCATTGTTTCACTTAAGTCATGAAAAGGTCAGAGAATACCTGCAGTCGCATGCCATGAGCACCTACCGCTCTGAAATAGAGCAGCTGCTTGTTGACTTCAGGCCACAGAGCTGCTCCTCGCAGTGAAATCCATGTTAATGGGTTGGAATTTCAGAAAACAAAACTGCTTTTCTTGCTATTAAGGGAGTGACGCAATGGGCTGGTTTTGGGGGGGTAACTGGCGTTGCTATTGAACATTTCTATTTTGGGCCAAAGAGCCGGGACGAGGGAATCTCTGGGAGAAAACAGGGCAGCGTGTGTGTGTGTTCGCATTCCTCATGTCTGACCTATGACAGTGCCCTCTGTTTGCAGCGTTCGGCGATGATCTAATGAGAGTCCAGACAGACCCGAGATTTAGGAGCAGGGAGAGCCGTTCTCATACAAGGCCGATTCTTTTCAAGACTACTTTTTTTTTTTTTGGTTTATTTATCCAGGGAAAGGAACAGAGTGCACATGTTCTTTATAGCAACACCCTGCTGCTCGTTCACACCTGGGAGTTGCCCGGTACAAACACGTTCAGCCACCAAATAACTTCAGACTTAAGGTTTAAAGAAGCAGGCATTTAGGAGGCAGGTGGTCTGATGATGGAGGTGATCAAGTTGCATTCTGGGAGGTGTAGGATGCAGCATTTTGTTTTTAGCTTGACCCATTCAAGAGGTCAAATGTCAGGGTACGTTGCTATCTCGTCTCTTGTTCCTCAGCTGCATCACAAAATCACTGAAATATCCCTTTAAAGGAAAATTCCAACTTAAAACAACTGGACTTTATGTTTTTTTTAGGTTTTCCCATCATTTCAAGTTTGTTATGATCACTTTTTACCGGTAATTTCACAGATTATGAAACATGACTACATTACTAAGAAGAAGCCTGTCGCATCAGGAAACACAAGCGGTCAGATGATCAAACAAGCTTAAACAAACTCCTGCATGTTATTAATTTTTATTCGGGAAAGAAAAACAAGGGGAAATGGTACAAATTATAAACAAAACCGTCCACTGTAAACATCCATTACAGTTTACAGACTTCCTGGTTCAACTTTGACCCGACGTACTTGCCACAGTTTGCTCAGGCAGTTGTTGTGTATTGAGGTTTTATTGCTAACATCATGGATGTGTTTACTTTCAGACTTAAGTTCAGATAGAGGGATAAATATTATGGAAAAATGAGCTGACGGCTTGTTTCTCCCCCCTGGCAGACTTCATTGTAGCAATGTTACTGTGTCACCAAGTCTCTGTAGATCAATGTCATTGGTACTGAAAATATGACAAAACTACAGAAATAAGCTTTCAGTTTTAAGCTATAATCATTTTGATCAAGCTTGCCTGAGGATAAAGAATTGCAGTTGTTCTCGGTTGCTGGGATAAAACCAATAATGTCGTCTTTCCAGCGATTTTAGCTTCAGTTGCTACAGTTTCTGGTTGCTAATACAAAGCCATTGTTTTGCTATTTAAACCTTCAGCTTCTCTTTTCACTGTATTTTCTTGTTGGGACTGTCCAACAGGCCAACAATTCCAAGGAAAGTCCTCAGTTTTCTTTTCTGTTTTTTTTTCCTCTCTCCTCTTATTCTCTGTCTCTCTCTTTCTCTTTGGTATTTCCCACTTCCTCAGTTCTATCCAGCTGGGACGGCTGGAGATTTTACACCCAATTGGTCCAGTCGAAGGCCTTTGTCGGAGCCCTTCTCTCGCTCCACAAGTGGCAGAAGGGACCTGGGTTGTGAATGGCGCTTTGTGTACTGTTTTTCTAAGAGGGGCCCTCTCTCTCCCGCTCTCATCTGTCACAGGTCCCTCTCCGTCCACGCTCCACAATGCCTGATTGTTTCTGCCAAGTCGCCAGGTTCCAGGCCAGTTCTGAACAACACTTTCCTGCCAAATTCCGACCCCGGTTTTCGTTTTTCCTCCTTTCACAAAGGGATTCAAAGTTACTGTCCACGTCTTAGAAAGGGGGGGACTTAGTAGCTAGCTGTCCAGCAGCAGCAGCAACAGCAGCTACGGTGTGTTTGTCGAATGTATCTCTGAGCTAAGAATTCCCATAGGCAGCAAAGGAAGGAAGGGAACTTTAAACCAAAATGCTCAAAGAGACGAGTAAGTATGACTGCCGAGCATATCTTCATTGTGATTTGTAGTTACACTAGATTTACACTAGCTTGTTCTAGTCTTCTTCAACAGAGACGGGAACCCAGTTTGTGGGATTTCATCTTCCCAACCTGACTTCACACTCATAAAATCTCTAAAATGCATGAAAAATTAAAACTCTTTTCTCAACAGTGCGTACTCTGTTTAGTTTTTTAAGCAGGCAATCTCACCAGTATCACTTTCCAAGAAATATCTTGAACAGGGAACGGCTTTCAGAGGAAAGAGCTGCTGTTGTTTTACATGTCTGACGATATGAAGAGGCTTCTGAGAGCCTTGAGGCGATGTGTGTGTGTGTGTGTGTTAAAAAATGAAATTATTTTCAGCCATCAGTGAAACATTATCATCGTATTACTGTTTCCTGAAAGTGACTCCACTCAGCCAAACTTATTTTTTGGTCTCTTTGGGAGATGTTTTGCCTGCTTCAGCTATGATCACTCAATATCTCTCAGCCTCTCAGTAGGTAGGGATCTGATACTGCCAAACACAAGTGCTGTGGTCAGTCAAATAAAACCCCACATCTCCAGAAAGTTGTTTTTTTTTTTTGGAAAAATAAGAAAAATGCACGCTTAGTATTTTTTTTTTTTACAAAGCTCATGCATCTTTTTTTAGTGCAGTGTCTTTAACAGATGCAATGGGAACCTCGTTTAACCATAAAAGGCTGTTTAAGCTTCCAGTCTAAATAGGAAAAACTTGCAGTGATAATGTTTTTTCTGCAAAAGCAGTGATGTCTGGTTTTAGTGATGGCTGACATCCCAAAGTAAGTACAGCACAGCATCTCTCTGTTTTTCCTCATGTCATGACAGTGGCAGCTGCAGGCTGATGGCAGCGCAGAAAATGGACTGGATGGAAGTTTCTCCTCCACAATGAATCATAGTTTTTAAATGTTTGGTCCTTTATTCTGCTGCTGTTTTGTTTATGTTGGTTTTCATTTACACTTTGGAAGCATTTTTCTTGACATCATGTTTGCGTCCCATCTGATGTTGAAAGAAAACAGGTTATGTTTTATTTTATTTTTTTATTTTATTTTAGGTGTGTCCCCAAATCATGTGCATGTATCACATTTTAGTGTTTATCTGCATTACCTCAAAAATGTGTTTCCATGATTTCACAATACAACTTTTAAAGATAAAGCACCAAATATGTGAACAGCTTGATAATGTGTTTTATGATCAACTGTTATTTGGGTCAACTGTGCAAAATAATATCAGCAAAATCCTGTTTTTGCTGTTTTGGAAACAAATCCTCATTATTCACCCTAATGAGTCATGTGACTAAAAAAACTAACTCAGTGTGAAGCAATAGGTGGGTAAAGCTTAACATTTGCCATGTTAGTTAAACAATGGAGTCATCTAAACAGCAGAAATGTGATTCCTGCCTGATGACGAGTGTATGGAAGTACTGTTTTCCTGCCTCAGCCAATCACAAAAGGCCTAGTGGCATGCTGACCAACAAATCTTAATTAATTTCAGTGTTCTTTTCCTGTTGTGGTTGCACATGTCTGACAGTTGCCACAGACACAAAGAGAATTTCCGAAAACAATAATAAACAAAAATAACTTAGTAAACCCCCGAACTGTTGCATGATGAGACCGTATCAGTGGCAGCGAGTTATGCGGCTGGGCATTCCAGGCCATATGAGACACCAGTTCCAAGAAACTAGGTCTTAAGCTCCCCCATAAACACAGCACCAGCAATATTGTCAGCTAAATATAGGCTATTCCTCACCCGTATCCCTCCGTGGTTCCCCATCTCGCTCTCATCTCCGCAGTGTGGATTGCATGAGTTGATCATGGATTAGAGATTTGCTGTTTGTTAGTTGTCTGAAGTCTTAAAAATCTCATGTAGTCATATCTCTGTGTAAAACAACGGAGGTCTGAAGAAACTGAAACCTTAAACTGACAGCTGTTGCTATTCCTATCAATGAACGTCAGGCAGTGGGCGGAGCCTGGCGTCGGCAGCAAGTTGTAAAAATAAATAAATGAGCTAACAAGAGAGCTTTAAAAACAAGACATGATTGAATTATTCAGAAATGAAACTGAGATTTTTATTCATTAAGTTGTCAGCCATGTGTTGCTGTCAGGATGGTTAAAATAAACCTGCTTTATTTGTAAAAAATGCAAATATCACTCTAACATACAGTTACTAAACTCTGCCATTTAACATGGACTTGGTATCATGACATTGTGGAAGTGTTGTGGTTGTCATTGTCTTGTGATTTTCCTGCTCAGAAACTCTGGAAACTTCACATTTCAGGAGTTTGCTGTTTAGTTAAAACCTCTCAAGTGATAAAATCTGGGAGAATGCATTCATCTTTAGCTCTGTTTTTATGGAAAGAACCAACCGAAGATGGAAAACTTTGTCTCTTTAGTGGCTAAATGTTCTAGTTTCTTCACAAGTGTAATTTTACTGATGCTTGGTGACATTCAGAGGAGCTTTTTAACTGAGATCAACTTCCTGTTGCATTTGAAAACATCACTGAAGAGAAGCTGCTAAAAGATGCTAAAATCTTCAATAAAGATAGAGAAGCTGTAGATTTGGATGATGATTATCAGTGTGTTTGTCACTTTCTCACACAAAAAGTCCTTTGCATTGACACATAACACTGATGCATGTATGATGTATCCTCATGTTTTGCTGTCTTCACACACTCTCACACACGCACACACACATGCACTCTGCAGCCTTGTTTTTCTTCCCTTTAGACGTTTGACTGAGGTCAGATTTACGTTTAAGGGCACCCAGGATATATGCGTGCTTCAGACATTGACAGACTGCTGTGATTTACTAAGCGCTAACACTGAAGAAGCAATCTGTTTTACTTCACAGAAGTTGTGTGTATGTGTGTGTGTGCTCGTTGGGAGGGTGGGGGGGCGGTGGGGGTGTCTGGAGACTGTTTTCAGAAATCGGAGCAAACAAACTCTTTGCAGTCTGACGTTTTTCCTGCTGAAAGCTGTTGAAATTGTCCATTATCACCTGTTAATTTTGTGTGAACGAGTGTTTGCTCCTTTGGCAGTGTTTGAGTGTGTGTATGTGTGTGTGTGTGTATTTGTGTGTTTATTATTGCTTACAAAGGCCAGTTGGTCATATAATGACAGGAAAATGATGAATATCCAAAAAGTGAGCCTGTGTTAAGACTGAAAATAAGAGTTTTGGGTTTGAGATTATGTTTCAGGAGACGAGGTTTAAGGAATTACTGTCAGTAAAAAGTCCTTCATAGCTGTGATACAACAAAAGGAAATTATTACTGTTAACGATGCATTAGCCTGATGAGTCTACCAGCTCGAGATTTACACCAAATATAGATGTGTTTTTTTTCCACTGAAACCAGTGTCTGATTTTTTAACAGCTCTGGGGTGATGAGAGGCCCTGATGTGTGTGTGTATGTGTGTGTGTGTGTGTTATAAACTTTCAGCATGACTGCGTTGCCGTCATTTCAAGTTGCTCAGAATGAATGTGGCCGATAAATTTTAGAAAATACAACATACACTTTAAATTGCAGGAGTATGAGCGAGCTGTAATTATATCTTTAGCATTCATGTGTCTGCATTTTAAATAAAGTTGTGGTCTTGAATTAACTATTCAAATGCATGGTTATGGAATTTCCAAAGGTTTTTGTGGTTCGATACGCAGTGCTTCAAATGCTCAAAGTAGAGCACCCTACATTTTTTTTAACATTATAATGATTGCTGATTTACAATAACCCAGCTGCAGCAATGGAGACAATTAATTGCATCTGCTCAAACTGTGCACTGTGCATTTCCATGAGCCACAATTTATGAAGAGTGGTGCAGATATGTGAAAAAAAATTCCGAGGAAAAAGTAAAGGATCCTCAGAAAAGGGTTCAATAATAATAATGAATAAAGGGACTTGTGAAATAAAAAATGCAATAAAAAAACATACCTTACAATCAGAACAGCCACTAAAAGTCACATTTTATGAATATATCTAAGAAACATATGTGCAAAAGAGGTACAAAGGTGTTTTTTTTAAGTCTGGTAAATCTGTAGGTTTCCTTTTATTATTTATGTAGACTACAGTTACAGTATGTAAAAGGTTTTCAAATTAAAACCGTTTTTAATGTAGAGCATGAAAGCATCTAGTAGTAAAACTGATTTTTACATTTATATTCACTTTATTTACTAAAATATGCTTCAAAAAGCTTCTTATTTTTCACTGTTTGAGTGCAGTGTTAAGCAACAACCTCACGAGTGTTTCCATGAAGGTTTCACAGTTTCACTGATGATCAATACTCTCACTTTTATAAATAGCAAGTTTTTTCTTCCATCAAGGTTAAGAAGAGTGCATTAACTTTCTCTCCTCTCCTTTACCTTATCTCACCTGAAATAACATTTTGTAGTTTTCTTGTACATATTTTTTGCCAATAAATAAAACCTTTTTTTCTCTTTTCCATCACAGAATGATGTCTTCCATGCGAGCAACACCTCCCTTCCACCCACCGTCTGAGGAAGAGGAAGCGACGGGTCAGGACAATGCAGCCTGGGCCGCCGACAAGCGAGAGGGTCCAAAGGAAACGGCGTCCCCCTCCTCGCATGATCAACCTCATCCGGACGAGCTGCAGCCAATTAGAGAGAAGCTGGCGGATGCTGAGTGGGAGAACGTGGCGCCCGCTGCGATGGTGAGACGTGAATTACGCAGAGGGCTGAGAAATTGACCATATCTTATCTTGAGATATGTTGCTATAACTCAGATCCATAAAACAAATGTAGTTAGTGTTTGTGTGTGTACACAGTGTACACACTGAGGGCACATGACTCATAAAACACTCATGAAATATGTGCAGGAGTACACACACACACGGTGTGCAAATTCTCATGCATAGTGATGCTTGTGCACAATTGCATGCACGTACATGTGAAAGCACGTGAACACACACACACACATGCACACACACGCACACACACAGACACACCGGTGGTCTTCTGTGGTGTGTGTGTGCTGCGGGCAGTGCTGCAGGCAGCCCAGTGAGGGGTTTTTCCTCCAGAGACTTCCAGCCCTCGGTTCTTCTCTTCTTCCACAGCCTGTTTTCATGTGTGTGAGGTGTGTGTGAGGTGTGTGTGTGTGTGTGTGTGTGTGTGTTGAGGTGTTAGTAACTTGGCTTCAGGTTCTGTTGGTCCCTAATGGAAGAGGCGTGTTTGACTTGAGCCTAAGAGAGAAAGATGTGAGTTCTGAAAGTTTCCTCAGGTATTAATATTGTGGCAGAACATTTAACATTTCCCATTCAAAAGTGCAAGAATTTGAATTTTTGATTATATGATTTTACTGAGACATTATTATATTTTGCTCTCTTTTCTTCTTTTTTTTTAATTGAAAGTCAAATTAAATTGAACAATTCTCAGTACATAATAAGAACTTTAAATGCAATTAAATATTATTACATCTATTTTAATAAAACGCCTGCAGTTAGCATCATTGTCAGGGTTTAAAGTTGCCCCGAGGCATGACACCATCTCTCTCATTTCACTGTGTTTCCTTCT
>JAPZDV010000023.1:22561387-22595443 GCA_029814665.1 Acanthurus lineatus
AAATAACTTTTTAAAACTTTTTTCCACCAGATTTCTACTGCTTTTTTTTTCTTGTATTGCATTAAAAAAAAGTCCCTCAGTGTGCAGAGAGTGTATGTTTCTTCACATTATTCTGTTTCTGGAAACAGATTCTCCTATAATTTACGCTCAGTTGAGTATTTTATTTTCACATTTAAGCTCAAAGCTTCTCTGTCCAGATTAACATCCAGTGATGAGGCTTCGCTGCCGCTCTGAAGGACATGCATTGTCTGCTGCAGACACCGAATCTGTGACCTTTTGCTTTATAATATGATCTGACCATCAGGTGTTCCTGCCTTCACCACGCTGCTTGTGTAACTCCTGAGCAGCGTTATGTATGAGACCTGAGAAAAAAAAAAAAAGAAGACACACACACAAACACACACTCACCTTAACAATCCACAAGTGACACACTATCTGCTAATCCTCATTACAGAGGCATCTTCTGCTTAAAGACAAAGTGCACAACGGGGCCTCCTGGGGGCCATTTCAAGGGCGTCTTAAGATCCCGCTGTTAGCCAAAGCCCCTTGTCTTTGAAACATAAGCCTCCTAAAGTTCCTGGAGATCCCCCCACTCTGTAAGGGGAGGAGAAAGCATCCAGAAATAGCCTCCGTGTTACAACACCTGTGGTAAAGTGTCTGTTGTGTGGGACAATGTGGTCGTCCTGAAGGGCTTATCTTCTCGGTAAATATAGATCCTTGCGCCTGTCGCGTAACTCATAACCCTGCAGAGCAGAGCAGCAACCTGAAGCAACCTGAAGCAACCTGGTCATGCAGCACAAAGATAGAGAGGGACAACTACCTTGTGTTATCAACAAGTGTTAAGTCGTCATTTGTGTTACTGTCATTGAAACAGGAAGAAATTCAGATTCTATGTTGAGTTTTGAAATATTTTTTGTCATGCTGGACATTTAATCCAGTCAGTGTTCAATGATCCATATCCCTGTCTTTAAATACATAAACCGAGCTGATGCTGGGAATTTGTGACTATTAAAAGTTTGACAAGCTTTTCATCTCACTGTGATTTCATTATTATCCCAAAACAATGCGCAAAAAATCTAAATTATGATGTCCAATCAGAACTGTACATAAATAGTGGACTGATTACTGTTGTTTTTTGGACCATTATTTGTAACCCTGGACTTTGGAATTATTGATGTTGTGCCGTTTTGGCTTTTTTTGGAGTAAAAAGTGACCGAATTTGCAGGAGAAGGTGGAGCTGTGGAGGAAACTGTGACGTCCAGCAGACGGCTCGTCACTGCTATCACTCAGAGCTGCCACTGCCTTTATAATCCTTAACTTTAAGCCTTGAAGTTATTTACATAAATGAGTTTATCTCCGCTGTAAAGTTGCATATTTTGATAAAGACATTTATGAGGATTGACTCTCTTTTTAAGCCTCAAGTGGCCATTCTTGGAACTGCAGTTTTTTGCTCTTCCGCGTTTGCTTTATTTTACAGTTACATAGGTTGCTGCTCGATTGTGAAGCTTTGAATCTGAAAACACAGAAGTCCAGGCATGACAGAACTTGTACTACGTTCAAATGAATCCATAAATCACAGTTTTCTGTTGTTTGTTCCGTAAGATTCACAGTTTTTCTGTGTCATGGTCGTGTCACATTATGCCTTTGTTATGGCACTTCATATTACTTTCACTGGACAGAAAACAAGGGAGAGAGAGAGAGAAATGTAATAGAGTGAAGACACAAAGCTCAGACAGATGAACTGCTGTACACCTTTAGGAAGACTTTGCTTTATCAAATCAAATAAAGGGTTCACTGCTTGCATTTAGCGATTGCATACAAGTTTCATAATAAAATGTACATCAGTTTCCAAATGTCGTAACCTTGGTTCTATGATGTGCTGCCTCCTCACAGGACAATGAAAGCAGTAAAGGCTGCTCGGTCTACTCCTACCGGACTAACTCTACCTCTCCACCCAAGCCAGAGGAGGCTTCCAGGGATCGTGGAGAGCCAATGATTGGCCTCGCCTTCGGGACACCGGAGCGCCGCAAAGGAAGCCTGGCAGACGTGGTGGACACACTGAAACAGAAGAAACTCGTGGAGTTGACCAAGACAGAACAAGACGGTAGGCGAAAGTCTTTGGCTTGATGTGAATGCATGTTTTTTTTAATATGTAGTAACTTTAATGACTCAGTTTATCCTTATGAATCATTGTGCACTTAACCTACTGACATCTATGACTGAACTGATACATTTACACTCTGAATTTGTATAGAAGACTTATGTTTTGAGGTATTGAAGTAATTTACTGCCTCCAATGTATGATTATGTAGATTAATTAGATTCTATTTTCATTGTCAACCAGAGAATTATAGCCTTTCAGATGGAGCAGCAGCATGTAAACAGTAAATGAATGAGCTGCTTTTGATCTTAAAAAAACATTTTGAGGATACAGGCAACAAGAAATGACAGAAGTTTAGCAAAATAAGCTCAAATTTCAGCTTTAAAATAACTGTAAGGAACATTTAACCATGTTACGCCTTGTATGTTTTTAACAGTGACAGATTTGCTATGAATCTCTTGTGGGCGAAACTTTGTAGAACAGCTTCAGATCAGATTTCACTCCCTCATATTTAATTGACAGGATGCTGTCGTCCCTCATTTACTCCTCAGCCTCACATAAAGCAAAGAAAATCCTTACCTGTATTTTGTTTTCCCTTTCTGAACACATCCTCTCCTGAGGATCTTTGAACATCTAAAATTACAACTGACAGATCCCTCGCTTGTTAGATCACAATATCAATCAGTGAAAACACTGGTTTCCCTTTCTCCTCCGCTCCTCTGATCTGCACCACTAACACAGGAAAAGCGCTGGAGTCTCCCAGCATGCCTCAGCTTGCCCCTTCCCACCCCACAGCAAGCCAGATCTAAAACCATCTGACACCCCTCTTTACTGTTATGTGCACATAGTAATCATGATGATATCAGAGGAGTGCTTGATCTCTCTCATTTAAAGGTTTTACTTTGTTATTGATACAGTAAAGTGGGCCAGAATGGAGCAGCCAGAGGCATAATACAGTACACAGTGTCTTTAGTTGAAAGATAGGTAGCTTTGCCTCTTATCTGCAGTGAGGAAACTGGTTTGAAAGGAAAAACCTGAGAGTGTGAGTTGAGTGCGTGTGTGTGAGTGTGTGACTGGGTTCAAAAGTGTTGTGACATCTTCCTGTCAAATCAAAGGGGACGTGAGTGGAGGGAAATGCTGGAGGACAGCTTAAAGAGTCTCCTCTTCACTTTTTTTTTCCCTCCATCACATCATGTGTAGGTTTCTCCTCACCCATCCTAAACAGACTCGACCCCGCTCAGCTTCTGATTCTGCTTCTTTTCAGTGTTATTAATAGTTTCTGCAAATTGTTGGTTAAAAAAAATCATGAAAAATGTTTTCATTTGCTGCAGTTTCTTCTTTAAACAGCACTAAAAACTCAGAAAAGTGAACAAAAAACCAAAACTTAATTTACTTCCTCAGAATTTCTTACTTTTTATTGCTTAATTGCAAATGTTTTCTGGTCTCTTATTGGACCAGAAAATATTTCTTTGTTTTTAATTGGAGTAAGTAACTATCTTTGTCATAGTTTAACAAAATAAAATGTTTTCCAACCTTGTAATTAGGGACATGTGATTATATCAGTACATCATCACTATCAGCTCAGAACAGCTTTAAAGTGAAATATCAGTTTCAGCCAGAAAACTAAATTTTTTGTTTCTGTAACAGAATGATACAAAAAACTTGAATTTTGTGTACAAAGTCAGTCTGTGGTGTTGTTGTTTTTTGTAAGAAGTTGATTATAAAGTTGCGGTTTTGCAATCAAGAGTCGGACATACAAGAGGATCAAAAATTATTAGACACAACAAATTTAATTCTAACTTCAGGCAACAGCAGATGAAACGACGCTGGTAGATTTCTTATCTTGTTTAGTGAATTTGTAAATTTTGAAAAGCAGTATATATTATATTTGCATCTGCAAATTGAGGTTCATCCTCCAGCTTAAAAATAAAAAAAACTAACAAAAATATGCTGTAAATAATATACATATATAATGATAATTAAAGAAAAATCTTTACAGTTTTAAATCAAATCTTCCATTTTTATGATCTGAAATAAAAGGCTCCAGTTGACGAATCTGCAGTGGATTTTGCACACAGATCAACCGCAGCACCACCACAGTTCTTCTCCAATATTTTAGCCAGTTTTCCGAAATGTGACACAGTTTCCCTGCAATTTTTTCCTCTTTGGGAAAACAGAAGCTGAAAAAACACCCCAAATAGCTCTCTATTGAGTTTGGCTCTTCCTTTACTAATTAGCAAAGCTGCTATCCCCGAGGACTAACGGCATTGATCATGCAGCAAACACTTAGCTAAGAGAGAGAGAGAAAAAAAACCAAACAAGATAAACATGTGCAGTATAACCAGGCACAGTGAGTCCTACAGTGTTAGCATGAATAATAACTCTGTCTCTGGGCCTTGTGAACATTCATGTGAATTGCCGCGGTCCTTGAAGATGCATTGTAAACGTGTCTTTCATGCGCCGCTGTGGTAATGCAGGTCATTTAGAGCTTAATGTAACCCTACATATGGAGATTGACAAGTACCTCTGCTTTTTTTTTTCTTCCCCCTCCATTAATGAGTTTATTTAAAATGAGTGGAGGTGATCAATAGATGGATGAGGCTGAATGCTTCATTAAGTGGGGTCTCCTTCAGTGGCAAAACAGTTACATTCAAACCCGTTTGAGCGATAAATCTCCACACCCTTTTTTCTTTGTCTCACTGGTTAATTTGTTTGAATAATGCTTCCACGTTTTATCACAACTTCCCCCCCATATAATGATGATGATGATGATGACGATGGGATTGCTGTGTCTCTTTTCAGTTTATGTTTCTGTCCTTCAACTTCAGGAACCTTTGAAATCACTTTTGGCACATTTTTGGAATCCCTCTTCAACGATTTAAAGCTTTGTTGTGTTTTCTCAGTAAAGGCGAAGCATCTGCTGTTATTTCGTTTTGTTTTGTTAAAAGAATTTAATGCACACAGGAGTGCAAGGCCATCCCGGTAAACAGGCTCATATCCCGGTTTCAGGTGTGGATGATTTCTGTGTTTTCAAACGCTGCATGGCAGAAAGCTCCACAGGTTTGCTTCCAGTTTTTTTCTCCTCTCTTTTTCTCTGTCTCTTCAGCGGTATGTGTTCACTTAGACTGACACTTAAAGCATGGCTTTGTTCAGAATCCTCTTATGGTATGACCAGATTTGATCATCTGCGCTCAAATGGCAAGCACATTAAAGCCTGAACAATACTGTCCCTTTGCCTTGTCCTCGGCCTCCCGCTGAAAGGGGTTCAGTCAGCTGAGCTCTCCCAGGTTAGATTGGCTGTATGATCAAATGGAACAGACCCTATTAGCCACTGAGCACTCACTTAGCCTAACATGGCTGACCCTTCTGTGCACTGTAGCCCTTAGCTAAAGTGTGGATGATGTCGTTGTTAGCCTTCGCGCTGCGCTCACCCCCTGTCGGCACGCTGTTAGCTGTCCGCGACTCACAGGAGCCCTAAGTGCCTGTGACAAGTTCTAATGAATAGACATGGCCTCGCTTTGCAATGCGGGAGGTTTTTTTTTTTTTTTTTTCACACCCAACTGCCGCCTCAGCTTTTAAAAGCTTTATCAAGAACTCTTTAAGATTGTGTCAGCTAGCTGTATTGCCACACAGCTGTTTTTTTTTTTTTTTCTGGCCGGACTTTGACAGCATACAAGCTAAGAGGGTGAAGGTCCGATGTTTTTTTTGCTTTTGTTCCTCAGGTTGCTGTGTTGTGCTGCTTTATGTGACGGTTCAGACATGCTTGCTTACTGCACACAAAAGGTGTCGTCTTTACTGATGAAGCACTTGGCGCTTATTAAACCTGTGGGCTGATTACTGAATAAAGAGTTGAAGGCCAAGACGACAGGACATCAGAGGAGAAAATGTGGGCACTAGACACGCTGTGGAACGGAAACACTCTGTCATTTTGCGGCTAAAAATAAGAGATAGAGAGGATGAGAGATAAAAAGCCTGTAATAAACAGAGAAACAAGCCAAACAATACCCTGTCTCTTATCATTGATAGGGCTCTCGTTAGCAATCATTTATCTGAATGCACCTTCTCTGCTTGGAAAAAAAGGGGGAAAAAGCAGCGAGAAACGGTCACATTCATCTCCGTGCCAAACCAAACCGCTCTGCATGCTGGACATCGAACCGAGTGGAGCGTGCAATCAAGCTCTCTCTGTTTTGAGGACTGAATTATCATTATCTGTATTGTCGTGTCTCCCGGGCCCGACCCGCTGTTAACAGGACCTGGCATGGGCACGGTGCCCTCATGCCAACTTAGTCAGCCATCTAATGTGCCTAGAGCAGCTCTGGCGCCTGGCAAACACTTAACATCATTCTAATCCCTGCTTACACTCCAGCTCCAGTATGAATTACTGTACAATTCACGTGTTTCATTTGCAAATGAGATTGGGCTCAATTACCGCCACACTGTACTGCAGCGGAGCGGTCATAAAACGGACACCTGTGTGACTAATTTATGAATTCGACTACTAAGTACTTAAACAGGACAAGAGTTAAGTCTCAGGAGATAACTTCTCCCCCCCTCTAAGTGCTTCAGATGACATAAGAGCAGCACATCTGCTGCGGTCTTGGTTTGACATGAAAGCATGTAGGCTGAGCGGACGGAGCGACACTCGAGTCAAACGGTGTACGACTCACGGATTTGACGGGGCTTTGCTGTCTCATGTTTTTTCATGATCATCGAGCAGTCACAGTGTTGACAGGCAGTCACACAAAATCTGAAGGACATCCATCAATCCAATGATATATGAGATTTGTACACAATCTATTGCAATAAAACTTAATGCAAATCTGCTTTAGATTCCCCCCCAAAATGCAACTTTTAGTAGAAAACAGCAGATTTTATTGCTATTTTAAGGCATACAGTAGTTACTGATAAAAAGCCCCACCAGTGATACAGTTTTAGACTTATTATCATTGCAAACTGACCTTCCATCACATGAAAATGAGCAACTTCACAATTGCAATCCAGCATAAGTTGCAACACATGACTGTGCATGTCTGAAGCCAACAAACCAGACTTCATTTCAAAAGTCGTCATGAATTTGTTGAATTTATTTATTTTTGTGGAAACTTGAAATCAAAATTAGTTGCAAAACACAAAACCATTTTTCTTTTTTCCCCCCATCTGCCTAATGTCCTCTTTTTAGCATAAAATATGTTGAATTTTAATAGCAATGTATGAGCAAGAGCCCTGTGAACATGTTTTATCAATCAGCTTCTAATAATAAGAAACAGAATCCTTGTAGTTTTGGTCGTTTCAGCTGTCAAGTCTGGTGACAGTCGAGTGGCTGTCACCAGACTTGTATTGCAAATTGTGGCCATATTTGTCAGTCCAGTCTGATCAAACCACGTCTGCTCAGTCCTGACGATGCAGACGGAGTTTTGAACATATTAAACTCTTAAAAAAATAATACTGTAGGTGTTTTGTTAAGCATTAAACAAGTTTGCAGTTCACTGACTGTGTCCTCCTCACCAACATGTCTTGTGACCTCTTGCAGCCTCTTGTTTTATGAGCCTTGTCCATGTACTGTGTATTTAAGCCTGTGTTGTCCAGTTTGGAGGCCTCTGCGCTGCGTCTTGAGTCGAAGCCAGACCAGAGTTGGGCATCCAATCACCCATATAATGGCTTCCCCAGCTGGAAGAGGAGGTCAGAGTGATGCCAAGCCTGACTCGAACCCTGCTATTCTGTGACAATAGAGAAATCCTGCCAGGCTTTGCTTTGTCCTCTCTGCTAAAAGCCTGTTTCAACATTTCTGCTGCTGCTGCCACTCAAACTGTGGAAAGTATGCGCTCTTCTGGTGGGGGTCAGGTTTGGTTCTGGTTAGTTTGGAATCAATGTGGAAAAAAAATGCATCCCAGACTGGTTTACCTTTAAATATTTAGTGTCAGAACCTGTGTGGCAAAAGCTTTACCTGGAATAAAACATCATGCAGAAGATTCATTTTGTTAATTTTTCTTCCAGTTAGCATCTTAGCTAGTAGTCAAAACATTGTCAGTAATTGGGCTTGAAGTTAAATCATCTGGAAGCTTTTTTCATGCACTAAACTACAGTTTAAGCCAAAGTGCATGAGTGGACTTCAAACTGAGCATGCCCTGTGAGTCTGTTTATGTGTGTGTGTGTGTGTGTGTGTGCAGGGGGAGGGCTTATGGATTCATACGCTCAGGTTGAAGTAGCTGTGATGACATCTTAACAGACAAGTTGGGTCACAGTTAAGCTTATTGTCTAATTAACAAGGTCTTGGCTCTGGCACTATGTTTGCTCTCCTCGATGGGATTGGCAGCTTGAGCTGTGATTGTAGAGGCTTTGTCTCTCTCTCTTTCTGTGTGTGTGTGTGTGTGTGTGTGTGTGTGCGTTAAACATCGTCCTATTTTGCCTACATTAGTATCAACAGCACAGCACTCTGTGTACGTAAAAAGCCCATATTTCATCCAAACATAAATTTTATTCCCAAAATCTTGAATTTTTAATCATGGCTGTGTTTGGTGGTCAGCGCTGCTTTTCTCGACTCTGCCAACAAGTCGACTCCCCCCGGACTTTTTGTGGTTGCTTTCAATCTCTGCCTCTGTAATTGATAGGGATCTCTTTACTAATGATCAGCCACAGCCAGTGGGTCTTGTCTACAGATGCAGTGTGTGGGATGTGCCCGGTAGCCCTTGCTCCCCCGCTCGCTCGCTCACTTTGGCTGCAGGCCAGTCAGCATATGGTGCGAGTGCATGCGATGCGGTTCGCCGGAACAGTTTTGAATGTCGTCCAAAAGAATCAGATTAAATTGTGATTTTTATCAAGTCCTCATTTTTTTGTGCTTGGATTTCATTAAAATGCCAAATTGTTCACCTGATAATTTGACATCTGGTGACGGCCAGCATGATACACAACTGAAGCTGTGAGGAAAAAAAAAAGAAACATGCTGTGAGTGTTGTTATTATCATTGAAACCGGAAGAGCAAGTTTGACACAGTCTGACTGGACTTTTATCTGCTTTTTCTATTTAGTCAACCATCAAACCATGTATACAAACATTTCATTTGTTCAAAATTGGTCAGTTAATTTGACTTGTTGAAATTTAATTTTTGAGAGAATTTTAATGTGCATCCTTGAGGGAAGAGGCAGTTATTAATTTTCAAGAATCTGTCTTTATTTGCTTTTTTTTACATTTAAAATAAATATAGAATTATACAGAAATTACAAAACTGCCATTGGTGGCACAATTAATATTTCTTTTAGAAATATATCAGAAGATCTCTTGTGCATTATCTGAACCTCCCTTGTTTTTTTTTTTTTCTGGAAGTGCAGGCGACTCTGAACTGTGCTTCACTTTTGAATCTGCTGAAAATTGTGTTTTGGAAAAATAAAGGGGCAAAAAATGTGTGTATTTCTCCAGGAAATTATTTGAAAAAAAGTAATGAGCCGAAGTAAAGATGCACTGATCACATTTCTACAAAGAGACAGGAACAAGGAACTTTGCAGAATCACTAACGAGACAATGCTGAATTTTTAGAAACTGTTTTATGAAAATGTGACTCCTACTTTAAAATATATCTAAAGTGGTGCCTGATGGTGTCTTGCATTTAAAGAAAGCTCCTCTCACAGATGATATAAAGAGAATCTGTCAGTGATGTTGTCCTTTTCTGTCTCATCGTGCCCACTTTCCTGGAGGTGTCGGTCAGGTCAAAGCTCGGGCAGAGAGGGGCCGTGGGGGTTCAGGCGGCCATGTTTGGTTCACCCTTTGCTCCCCGTTGGTCAGCTGTGGAGCCATTGTCAACCGTGCCCACATTTACCCCCCACTTTCCTCACTGATATTTGGCTTCCTGAACCCCCCATCTCTCCTCTGTGACCTCAACCATGGGGTCCGCCCACATCGGCTCCCCTGAGGGTCCGACCCAAAACAACGCTTCTATTGTGTCTGAACCACACACCGCGCTGTATATGTGTGTGTTAGTCTGTGTCGTTGTGTGTGTGTGTGTGTGTGTGTGTGTGTGTGCTAAGCAGGGTATGGTTTCATATATCATGCCTAAAGTGGAACCAGAAGCTCGGTCTCGAACGAGTGTTTTTAAAGCGTGCGTTTGACAAAGAAATGTTTTTTCACCGTGGATGTGAGCGTATTCAGGCTCCGGTTCTTTAGTTTCATCTTTAAGCAGAGATGTATGAATTTGTGTAGCACAGTAGATCAGAGGAATCTCGAATTGCACCAGTGTTTTGATAGCTGAGCTGACGATCCATTCAAGTGTGTCCGAGTTCATTGATTTTGCATCGCTGCAAAGTTTTAGAGCTTCAAATATAAATACAAAAAATTCAAAAAGTTAATGCTGTTTGCATTAAAACACACAAAATTTTATTTTTAGAGTGAAAGATGGTCATTTTGTACTGATGCATAGATCATTTGCCTTACCTTTGTTCAAATAATAAAGAAAAATAAATTTAACCCCAAAAAAAGGTGAATAAATTCCAAAATTATTACATTACATTACATTAATTTCAGATTGTTGTCCACTTCTTTAATTAGGGTGGAGGGAAGTTAAAAAGTATTTAAAAAACAATAGACTTTTATTTCATTATCAAAAAATTGAGGTATTCTGGTGTTTCCAAACGAATCGTGAGACTTTCAAAGGCCTGATGGAGCTGCTTTCATATTTTTTAACCTGTGATCCTGCAGCTTCATCAGTGCAGTGAGTGTAGTTTTAAATAGAGCGGTGGACAAACATGTTTCCTGAACATCCAGCCCGTCAGACTGCAGCGTTGGTTGATATCAGTGCCGTAATGCAGCGCCGACCTGACCTCTCTGGCTGCACAGCAGGGATCAGCAGCCAGGCTTTTCTAGTATTAAGCTCACACCTTCAGAAGAAACACTATCCTTTGTCTAATTCAGGGCTGCAGCGTTTCAGCGCGGCGCCTTCAGCAGCACGGCCGCCTTATATCACATAAAGTACTTTACACTGCAGGGAGGGAGTACTTTGTGAGTATTTTTAGCATGGGTGGCCCCAGTGGGAATCAAGGCCCTTCCCAGGAAAAGTCTGGGCCTGACTTAAGTCTCTGAGCTGCAGGTGAAGGAAAATACAGTAATTTTTTTGTGTTAAAGGTCAAAGGTCAAAACTGGATTCTATTTTTTTGTCTATGTAAAGCTGAACCCAAAAACTCAGATCATCAGGCTGCAAATAAATTATGAATATTTTGTCTTTTTTGGCTTTTTAGGAGCCAAAAGCTGAAGAGTTTTTTTCAGTGTCAGTTGCTGTGATTTGAATTTTCAGAGCAGCAGATACTTTAAATGTAATAACAAAGAAAATCATGAGAATAAAACAAGTTTTTTGATAACTGGTTAAAAAACCTGTGTAATCTTTTAACATTAAAGCACTTATTCCTGCTTCTCGAATCTTAAAGTTTGCTAGTTTTCTTAGTCTCATCAGCACAAAAAAAGCTATTTAAATCATCAAACCTTTTTTTTTTTTAGATTTTTAAATACATGTTTAATTTGCAGGAATGTTTTTTATTTTTCAATTGTGGAATTCAATTTAAAGTTAATCTCTCATCATAAATACACTTGGATTGGAGCATCAGATTAAAACATTCGGATGCAGTAAATGTGTGTGTGTGGCACCTACAGCTGAGTGTGTGAGCATGTCGCTGAGCGGCAAAAGCGAAAGAAACCGAGTGTTTGAATATTTGATGGGGGGGGGGGTTGTTTATGAAAACAGGGTTACACTGGGCTACCATCCCTCAGAAAAACCACCTCTCTGCCCCCCCCCCTCCGCAGCCAGGAAGAACGGCTGCTTTCTCAGGCCATGTTCTGGACAAGAGAGTCTGG
This sequence comes from Acanthurus lineatus, assembly GCA_029814665.1. Lineage (NCBI taxonomy): Eukaryota > Metazoa > Chordata > Actinopteri > Acanthuriformes > Acanthuridae > Acanthurus > Acanthurus lineatus. Next base: position 22,573,320 of record JAPZDV010000023.1, read on the forward strand.
GTGTCATCTGACAGATGAAAATAGTGTGTGTGAAATGGACACCGTGCTAACACGCAGCCAGGCTAACCACTCTGCAGTTTAATGGTTTTACAGCGCTGAGAAACACTGTGATAGGCCACCGAAAGAGTGTGTGTATGTGTGACTGTGTGTGTATGACTGTGTGTGTGCAATTACACGTCTTCACAGTGTATAGGCATTCTTTAATCAGTGTGTGTGGTGTGAGTTGTATGTCCGTGTGCGTCAGATTGCACCAGCGTTCTCGTATCAATGTGTGTGTGTGTTTGTGTATGTGTGTGTGTTTGTCTGTCGGTGTGTATCTTTTTTCCTCCTTCTGGCCGGCCTGTCTCCTCATGTTTGGACATATGTTGAGTTTTATTTCACTGAGACATCAATCCTGCCGGCCAGCTGTTAGGACAGCTGCTCTCTCTGTGCCTCTCTTGCTCTATTTCTTTCGCTCTTTCTCTCAATATCTTTCTTCCTATCTGTCGGTTTCTGTCGGTCCGCCTCTCATGTCTCCTCTCGCTTTCTGTCTTTAATATTCCTGCCTCTTACCCATCTTACTGTATCTGTTTGTCATTTTTTGCGTTATTTGTCTCTTTGTCCATCGGTTTCTCTCTTTCCTGATCTTTCCATCCCTCTCTCTTTCCTCCCTCTCTCTCTGATGCTGTGGGGTCTGCAGCTGAAGTCGCAGCACTGACATAAATTTGGAAGTGCAAAGTGTAGCTGTCAGCTTCCATTTACACTCGTTCAGTGGCGAAGTTAAGACACGAAATGGTTTTTTTTCGGCCCTAGATGTGTTACACAAACATCGGGCACCCACTAGAACATTGGCCTTTGTTATTTTTAACATTAACTAATTTTTCAGATTAATGTTTTTCTCTCTTTACCTTGGCGTTTTACTCCAGACTTAGGAGTTTCCTGGGCTTTGGCATGGTGTGTTGTGTCTGTGAGAGAAAGAGAGAAAGAGACGCCATGTTTCCATCCAAATGTCAAGTGAATTATAGGGGAACTTTTGAAATGTCATCAAATATAAAATGTGAATTAAGTATGCTTCTATAAAGCAAATAAACTAGCTTCCTGAATGTGGACCTACTGCAAGTCTGAGAGCGAGCGAATGGAAAGTTTTTCTTAAGAATTGTTATTGTTCATTTGTGTATCTGAATTACGGGCAAATATTATATTTTCACCTTAAGCCAACTCAGAAAATAAAAATATAATATTTGCCCGTAATATCCAGCTAATGACCACACACCCACAATGGAGACTTGTCTTGACAGAACAGAAACGAGTGTAATATTTAACAAGAGGTGTGACGATATCTCGACATTTTTAGACATTTTTCAGGTGCTGTTCTTTAATACTAAACAAGCTTTATTGTTTTGTTTTTTTTTTTTTAAAGTAAAAAACTTTCCGCCGCAAGCAATCATATTAATTTTATATGCAGGGAGAGAGTTTAAGCAGTGGGAGGAGTTGTTTTAGCAAATAAAAGTCTTGTTAATTTTTGCACAGACTATGTTAGATGACTGACAGCTGGAGCACTTCCAAGACTGCATAAGTAAATATCATATATCATGTACATATAGTTCAAAATTTTTTGGGGGGAACATATACACTTATTCACTTTCTCAATGACTTCCTGGAGCCTTGTCATCGCCGTGAGGTTGCTACTCAACCAGGAAAACTTCAGGAAGTTATTGGCCAAGGATATAGCTTTAACATGTAGGCTAACGTCCCATAAAACCACAGCTTGTAGTTCACATTTTTGGTTTGTGTTTGGATCAAATAATCAAAATAAAACAGGCAGATTTTATGTGACTTTGCCCAGAGCTAGCATGGTGAAATCGCTGAACGCTAAGCCAATCATCTGCCAACTTAAACTTCATAGTTAACGTACAAGTGGACACGACAGTAGAAGCAATATTTAATATAACAAGCAAATAATTTGTCCTTTGGTATTTTCAGTAAGTGTCTGTTCAACTCCCATTAGCATAAAATCTGTTTCGTGCAATGCTAACAGCTAGTGGAGGGCAAAAATCATGCTTGCATAGATTCAGGATACTCGATACACAATATTTCAGTGTTTTTTGTTATGTAACTGACTGGTTTCTTCCTCATAGCAGCTGAAATTTATTGTTTTTGTAGTAGCTAGCTTTTTGTATGAAATTAGCTGAAAAATTTAATTAGTAATCAGGAAGTTAAAGATAAATCTTGTTACCTTTGGTTTTATCCAGTAGACCATTCAGTGCGTCTCTGTTGAGAAAACCTCGAAATATAATGGTGTGCTCTACTAAGGACATTTTATTAAGAAGTTCATTTCATGAGAAGCGTTTAAAAACGTGGAAACAGGGAGAGAAAAAGAAAGAAAAAAGCAAAAGAGAGAGAGACTCAGACTGAGTGCACAGGGTGTTGTTTTTGGCGGTGGCTGTTTGGGAGTGTTGATGCTTGCCTGACACACACACACAGTAGCACACACACAGTAACACACAGAAAGGTTGCCTGTGGCTCGTGTAAAACACCCGAACACTGCCTCTTGGCAGGTTGGCGTGAGGACAGGTGATAAACACTCGCCAGTTTTGGCTGCTTCTGTGCTGATTTACTACAACTCCATCTCTTTATCCACTTATATTTGCCTTCACCTTCCTTCTTCAGCACTTTCACTTCATTTTATTGCTCATTCGTCTCGTCTCTTCTCTCTGTCCCTCCTCCATACTGGGGATTTTAAAAAAATAAGGGAATTTTTAACAAGTCTCCACAGTAGGTAAGCAAACTTTTAAATTGTCAAAATAAAGTGCTTTAGTTGTTTAAAAAAAGTTAATTACAGAACAGCAACAGAACAGCAATTGTTCACATAATAATAATGATGAAACATGATATGGGACGCCTTTATAAGCTATCTGAAAAATCTGACATTAAGCACTTAAATAAGCATTTTCTTTCTTTGAAATGCTTTTTCTTTGGCGCAGAGACTAAAGTACATGTGACCTATTTTCATGTTTATTACAAATAGCATGACTTTTGCAGACGTTACTCTTGATTAAGTACCAATGATCCTTGATGATGATCCTTTTCTCATTGAGTGAGGTACTTGCATCTGTTTTTTTAAGCCTTTTTGGCAGCAGGAAAAAGATCCTCACGTTAATCCATAATCATGTTCTTCTTCTTTACTTTTGTCCTCTACCTCATCTTGTTTTTTTTTTTGTAGCAAGCTCTTTGATTAAACACATCGGTTAGAAAGTATTTAAACATGAGGACACTAGAACGGGAAGGTAAAAATCTCCCATCCTTCAATTTAAGCTCATACAACTTTACGCACTCGCACAGGATGAAACAAGCATCCTCATCATCACTTTGCTCCTGAACTCACCTTCCCTCTTGTTTCGCTCCATCAACAGCCATTCCTCCCCTCCACCTCACCCCATTCATCGTCTATCTCCCTCCTCTTCTTGAAAACCACTCATCTTCCGCATTTCTCCTCCACTTGATAAAGGAGTCGGTGTTCGGACAGTGAGGAATTTTTATCCACCCTCCAATCTAAACAGCACTTGATCCCTGACTGGGTCTCGGCGACAGATAGAGAGCCATCTAGGGTAAAACGTCTCCCCTCTCATCCGTCTCTTCTTCTTCTTCTCTTCCTCTTCTCATACCCACTTACACCTCACCCCTCCCACCTCCCCCCCTTACAGTCTCCGTGTCTGATCTGTTTATCGGCGCTGGGGGTATAAATTGTGAATCAGAGTACACACACGGTTGACTTATGCAGATGCATCTCGGAGTAACAGGTTGTATTTTCCTCGCTAAGTGCTCCCATAAATTGCAATCCCCTAATTTTGTTTTATACGAGGCCCCCGCCGGACGGACGAGTGCACACTGACGTCTTTAGGTCTTGTGATGAGAAAAAAAAAAAAAGGATCCTCTCATCCTGACCCCTTCCTCCAGCTCTTCCCCCCCCTTTTTTACTGGCTGTAAATATTATCCATTGAACCAAATGTACACAAATACATATCCAATGGAGCCTCTTGTCAAATAAATCTATGAAGGATGGGGTGAATTCCATTGTCCTGAGGGTGGGGAAATTGTATTAATTACCTTATTTCACTGCAGTGTGGACCATCTGTGTGGAAATACCCTAATTTCTTTTCCAATTACTGCAGACAACCATCATATAATAGTGGATTTTTTTGTTTTTTTTTTTGAAGTGCAGCCTCCCACCCCTCGCTGCCATTGTCCCCCCTTTTGTTTACATTGATTCCATGTGATCTGGATGGCTGCATTAGCTTATTTACAACAATCATAATCCGACTGTAAACATGCGAGGCTTTAATGGACTCAATGAGAAAGTTGTGCTCGGCCGGCCGACTGCATGTCTTGACCGCACAATGGGCCCCATACGCACAAACTAAACATTAAGCCATTCACAATAAGCCATGTGCCCTTATGAATGCCTATAGCGCCTTTTGTCAGGATAAAGGCACCACAAATGAGCTATTGTCTGACTTAACCATTCTAAATCAGGCAAACCCTCAGGGGCATGTTTTTCACACAGCACCCAAGAATGTCTCCTTTTTGTGTGTGTGCGTGTCTCTCTGTGTGTGTGTTTTGTTTTTTTTTTGACGTCCTTGGTGACTGAGGCATCTGCATGGGGCTTTGGATGACCATGACTCCATCTGTGGCGCGTCCACTGACATGAACTATATAGAAACACACGAACTCAAGCGTTTTTAAAGAGTGTGTGAACATATAGACGATGTACAGGGTGTTGCTCACATGCAGACACACTCACACACACACACACACAGGTATTTTACACTTGAAAGTAGTGAAAGGATGCAATACTTGAAGTTATAAGGCTTAAGATTTCAGTCCTCTTTGATTTAATGTCACCTCTGGTTAGTGACATTATCAGCAGTTGTTTATAACACTGATCCCTTTTCATTGCGATGATGTTTTAACAAAAAGAGCTAAAGATAAAAGTCAGAACTATCATGCAAGCTGTTTGCATGCACTGGGTGTCATCTTTTATGTACATTTCACATTTCCTGTAAATCCAGCTTGTTGGACGCGAGTGTATGTTTAACTGCACACACCATTATAAACCATGAAAACTGGACACTTGAGAAATGCAAATAAACTGAATGGCTTATATAACATAGGGTGTAGGACTAGTGGTTCTCACCCAGGTGACCCTGGTTTGACTCTTTGCACAGGTACATTGCATGTCTTTTGATAACATTAGTTATGCTGCCATAATGTATTGTGCATCCATATCACAGTTTAAACAACATATCAACCTTTTACATAAAGTACACAGCACTTATCTGACCCCTGCACAAGAAATCTACTGTAATCATTGTTAAAATGTTACATGCAGCTCTTTTAAAGCAGATTGGCAGTTTACTTGATAACAATGCACAGTTTTTATACGTTTGAAATCCTTGTTTGCAAAGTGAGCGGCGACTTGACTTTAGCTATCAATCAAATGCATTGGAGATAAAATTTGAGTACTCAAAACTGCACCTGAGTGCAGTGAATGTGCACACAATCCACCACTGCTACCTGACAGACTTACCCTGCACATTTCCCTCTTTTTCTGCTCTGAACGAGTCACACACAGACACATGTGCAGATATTTGTCTCTGTGAAGCTCTGTGATATCTGCCAGGAAAAGAATTGAAAAGTTCCCATTGTTAAAGTAAAGTTCACAGCAGGACTCCGATCGAACAAATGAGACCTTATGAATCTTATGAGACCACGTGTCTCTGATGTCTATTATCCTGAGGCTATGAGACACATTGTGAATAAGAGAACGCCCATAAATAAGAGCTCGTCTCTCTCAGAACAATGCGGACATTCTCATTTGGTCAGCTGGATGGCTGCTGCTTCTTTTTTTCTTTTTTCTTTTTTGCAGGAAAAGAGGGAGAGGATGTTTCCCTTTTTCCAACTTCTTAGAAATGTATCAAGTGTTAATAAAAAATCCATCCAGAATTGTCTCTTTCTTCTCTAATTTTTTTATTTTTCTATTCTTTTTTGTTTGTATTTCATTGTCATAGTTGTCAGAATTTATTAGCTAACTTTATTTGAACAGGTGGTACATGCATCAGGTTTAAAAAAAACCCCAGAAATCTTAAAAATGTTAACAATTCTGATAAGTTTTCATCTTACAAATACGTATTTTTGGGCCTTTCTAGGAACTTTTTGGACCTCATTCTCCTGCAAAATCTTAATCAGTTTGTATTATTAGCCTTTAAATGACATCAGAGTGAAATTGATTATCTCCTCCATCTTTGCAGAACCTACTTGCATGGAGAGGCTCCTCTCCAAGTACTGGAAGGAGCGCGTCGACCGCCTGAATGCCAACGAACTCCTGGGGGAGGTGAAAGGTAAGCGCAGTCTCGGGTCAGAGAAAAAACATCCACCTCAAGGCCAGCAACCACACAACTGCAATTAAATGTACATTAACACTCACACCAACAAACAGCAAGTTGTCAAGGTTTACTGGATGCTGACAATCTTTCACCGTTTCTGCTTGGCCGTGGCCTTCTGCAGCGAATGGCACAACAATACGCGCTGTATGTGGGCTGTTTGAGGCGAGAGAGGAAGAAGGAAAGAAGGAAAGACAGAAATAAAAAGAGCAGGAAAGAAATATCTTCCTTTTTTTATGTTACTGTAGGTCATAAATGTCTGAAACTTGCAGATTTCTCTGGTTGACCCAAAAATGAACAGTGCTATAAAACAAGCAATTGGTATGTGCACCAAAAAAAAAAAAAAAAAGGACAGTGTTTTGCCAAAACTAAATTCAGGGGTAAGAAACAGTCAGATATGTTGTAATTCTCTCCTCTCTGTGTATACTTTCAGCATGTTTTCTGCATATGAAAGCAGCAGAGAAAGTGGACGGCAGGCCTACCTGTCAGCGTTAAAAAAGAGCAGTAAAGGCCGGTTTACACTCTACAGGTTATAATTGTAACTTTGATTAAAGGGTGTGTACGAAGGGAGAGCTGCACACGCTCTGATATTCTTGTCAGCAAACAGCATTTATGAAGCTATAAATTGCATCGAAGGGAAATGTATTCTCGACCTGCTCTGGTATTCAAAAAGTGAAAATAGCAGCATTGTTGGCGGTCTTATGAGAAAATCTCATTCAGCGGCTGCAGCAGGACGGACTGGTGGGGAGGGAATGAAAGGCCGTCCTGTGAAAGCAGAGAAAGCTGCCATTTTTAATTACATGACTAAAAACTAGCATGTTCTCCTGTTTTATTCTCCTCATGTCTTAGTGTATAGTTTTGCTTCTTGTTGTGCTTGTTTGGAAGTAATTCAGGGTTGAGTTCAGGGTGAATAATTTGAATAAAAGGAATATTTACATGATGAATGCTGAGCAGTTTATACAGCATAAATATATACAGCAAAAATGTGTCTTGAATCATCCTCATAGTTGTAGAAATACATTGCAGATAAGTCAGATCTTCTTGTTATCAGAAAAAATTGACTAATATTTATTTTCAGCATTAAAAACTTTTTTTTTTAATCAATCGCACATAAATTACAACGAAAATCTTTTGTTTAACAGACCGACTCTGCAGTTTACCGGATTTTGTTTGTCCTGTGAGGAAATCAGGTGCTTAATAAGCGGCTCATTAATGTTTTTTTGTCCATGTTTCTCTTCATTCTTCCTGGTGTTTACATATTTTGAGCTCGTCCTTGTGACAAGAGGACCTTGTTTACTGTGAAACATGTGAATGTTGTGTTCTTGGTGTTGAGGACTTTTGAGGACATTAAATGAGAGAAAATCAATTTAAAATGATTAAATTATTTTGCAAATCAAAATATTTTTTCGGTGGAAAAAATAGTAAAATATGTAGCGATGCTCACTGCCTGCTTCGGTTAAGAGATGTTAAATAAAAGACAGACAATAGATACCGGTATGTAACTTTCCGAAGCTGATTCATTTGCACAGAGAAATGCTTTGAGTCACCTGAGCGACAGTTTATTCTGTTTATGTGTCTCAACGTTAGCCGCTAACAGCTCGACAGTCGAGCTCCCGTCGGTGAGAGAAGCCGTTTGTGATGGTTTCCCGTTGAAATGGCAAACATTTCCTCTGTGGAAAATGGAAAAAAAGGGACGACAGAAAGCCTTCTGCAGCAAAACAGCAGCAACATTGACTTTCACTGAAGGACAGAAATCTGATTCTTTCTCTTTTCTCTTCACGCCGACACCCTCCATCTGCACACAAACACCCACAGGAACCCAACAAATGCAGATTTAAACACCTTTTGCAAAGTATCACTCACAAAGAGTCTGGATTGGTGCATTCTTCGTAAAAAAATTTTTTTGTTAAGATCAGCAGGTTAATGGACTTTTATTCTCCCGCTGTTCATATGACGTATTTTCATTTAAAAAGTCAGTCATATCACTTCCACTTTTAGTATATTTCTCCTTTGGATCTCTGTCTGCTTTCACTGAAAATGTTAAAGTGGGATATCTGAACTAAATCCGGGTCAAGTGCGAGATCATTCCTCATAGACATCCTCATACAAGTTCACTTTTCTTTTTCTCTTATATTTCTGTGTATTTTATATGAAGACTTTATGATGAAATAAGCTTTCTTGTTGAATTATACTATCAACTGAAAATGAGAAACAAATAGAAAAAGCTCAAGTTCATTCTGTTAACCTCTGTCTCTGAATATCTCTTAAAACCTTTGTGTTGTGAATCAATAAGTCGCTTAGTCCTTTATCCAAAAAAGGCAACATACACCGCGGTTGCAGCGCACGTTTTTTCTCACTCTCCACTCTAAATTAGATGTACAAGGCCATAAATATATCTCACTTCTCATTGCTTACATTTTGAATCTCTCATTTTTTTCCCCGACTCACGCAGTTCTTGTTAGTTCTTGCCTCTCTGAGTGTTTTCTCCTCTCTCAGTGTTTCTTACCGGCAGCACAAAACTCCGTCTATCTATCAGGGCACAGAGTCTTTCCTTAAGTTTGGTAAAAACCAAAAGAAAAAGGCAAAAAAAAAGAGACACTGTCAGTGGAGTTAAGGGCGCTTGCTGCCCTGAGGAAGGCCTGTCAGGCAGTTCTTGCTTTCCAGCGTTGTACAGGTCGAGGCAGAGCAGAACTCCACCTGGTCTGTATGTCTGAAGAACTACATGCAGTTTGTCTTGATGCACAACTTTGACTGGTGAAGTGTGTGTGTGGAGGCAAAGCTGTGGACCAGAAATTAAGGTTTATGCAGCTAATTTGCAACAGTTTTGAGGGGTTTATGGCTTGATTATGTTTTCTTTTAACATTTAAGGAAAGAAATGAACATATATGGTGACAGTGTTGATAACGAAAGTGTAAGTACGATGTTTACACATTTTTTTTTTGATCATTTCCTAACAAAACATACATCACTGTGTGCTTGTAATGACGCTTGTAGTCAGAAAAAGAACAGACTTTGCAGCTGTTTTCCTGTCAATACAGCAGTGTTTACACTCACCATTTACACTAATCAGACATTCACCTTTAACTCATCAAATTTTCCTTTGATCTGAAACCGATCTGAAATCACTTAATGTTAAACAAAACCACAGATGGAAGTCTGGATGAGCAGTCTGGGATCAGGTGTCATTTAAGCAATCTTTGTTCTCCAACCGTCCATCCTGACCTCATGGCTTTGGCAATAAAAAAATAGAGTTTCAGTCACTCAAAGAAACATTATTTCTAAACTTAACTGAGAAGGTGACTTTTTTTCACCACATTACAATGTGAAAGCTAATTTAATAACATGTAGATGTAATTTCTAGAAGACTGTTTTGTTAGAATGGGCCTGGATACCTTATATCCTGGTAACCTGGATATAAAATCATAAAAAGTTACACCAGGTCAAAATGAAAAATCATCTGATCTGATTAAAAAGACACATCGTGGAGTTTTTCCAGGACGCAAACATTTTACAATCAGTGTTACAGACCATAACAAATTGTGTGTCGCTATTTCCTGAGATCTAACAATCATGTTAAGTGTCTTATCTCACCTAATAAAACATCAGCCTTGTTCACATCCGTGTTTACCAGCATCTGTTGGCTTGTTGCAGCAAATCTTGTTCTGTTATCACCAGCAGTGGATCAGCAGAGCAGTGTGATGCTTTGGTAGAAAAACAGCTTCTCAGCTCCACTAGGCTTCTTAACCCCCATAAATACCCTTTAAAGGACACTTATAAAAGCTGACATTAAAGGCTCATATTTTACTTTACACAAGACCATCTTTGTGGTGGTAAATCACGGCTCCATGACACTTTTTCTTAGTGCATGTAATTCAATATTGCTGACTTCTAAAAGTTAGTATGACTTTACCTTTTTGCTTCTACTTTTGCGTGACAGAAAAAAACCTTTTTGTGATCTCCTTTAAGCACATTTTTTGCAGGAGGTTCAGAGGAGGCAAACAGACTGAGACAACAGCACACTTTTTGTCCTTTACATAAAGCTGGAATGTGCAGTACATCAATTTCTTGTGTGTTAGTTCAAGACGCCAATTAATATAGCATGTACCAGTACATACATGCATATAAGTGATCACACACACACACGCAGATGTTTCTGTCCGAACAGCTGCGTCCTGACCGAAGAAACGCTCTGATTGAATTCAAGTGTTCAAGCCTTTTTTTTTTTTTTTTTTTCTCGATTGCTGCGATAAAACTCGGTCCATCTGACCTAAATACACAAACACAACTGTTGCTCTGTGTCTCCTCACACAACAACCTGAACCTATTTGTTCAGTCGCAGTTATTTTTAGGCTGAGGGAAACTGATGACCCCCACCCCCCCACCCTAACACACACTCACACACCCTTCTACCCCTCCTTTCTTCCTTTTTTTTTTTTACTGGAACGTTTATTGGTGTTCACGAATGCACGTCAACATGCTTGTAATGTACAGAATGTTTTTTATGGTAGTTATGCATCTCAGCTACGAGTCGTCTCGCTGTTGCACACGTAAACATCTGGGAATGTGACCAGAAGAGGATTTCAGTGTTTTGCTGCAACGCCGGTCAGCTGCAGCAGGACAGTTTAACACTCGAGTGTTTTTTTTGAGTATTTGCTCACTTTGGCTTCATGAGCTTGTTGTTGTGAGCTGACAGGAGTGAAAACTGCTCAGGTTTTCTGTTTCTGTGACCAGTTTGTTAAAATATATCCAACAGAAATCTCTGGACGTCGTAAAAGCTTCTTTCCAGATGCAGTTTTCCTACTAAATAGCTGAACTGTTAACAAACTGGGCTTCACTCCATGTTACATTCCACCTTCACCATCGCTGTTGTCTTGTTGTTGCACGTCCTTTACACTTTCACATGTCACCTAACTGGAATTTAAATTGCACTTTAGATTCACAGTTAATCATTTTATTCATGGTTCATACATGTTATATAAATATACACTTTCTCATGTATGCATAAGCTGACATTATTATTTATACAATGAGAAAAAGCTGCAGGAAAACAAGTCTGATTACCACAAATGAATGAATGAAGGACTTTTTTTTAACTACATTTTAAACATCATGATAAAAATGAACAAGACAAAAGTTACAGTGTTTACAAAAGAGTAGGTAAAAGTAAAACTTTTAAATCCCTTCTCCTTTCTCAAAACTCCCATAAACTACAACCCGATGTTTAGATGCTGCAGGAGTGAAAGTTGTGATGCCGCTCCAGTCGAGTCAGATCGTCCTCATCATGCAAACAGAGAAAAAACATTTAACGGCTCTCAGTTTTGGCCGGTGCTCTCAGCAGGTGTCGGGAATAATCCTGATTGATAGAAAACGGAAAAAAGTCTGAGATGATTTTTTTTTTTCGTGCCATAAAGTGTCGAAGGAACACAAGAATCTGCGTTTGGAATGCACGAGGCGTAATCCACAAAGATGAATCATGGAGCTGCAATCGCAGTTGTTGCGATTACACAATAGGCTTAACTTCACTGCAAGGAATGCAGGGAAATAGGAAGAAGTGTGTGTGTGTTTGTGTGTGTTTGTGTGTGTGTTTGTGTGTTATGGCAGCATTATAAAGCATCCATCAGTGCTGGAAGACTGAATTGGCAAAAAAGAGACATAGGGAGGAGTGAAGAAGGAAAAAAAAGAGAAAAAAGGAAGGATAAGAGGGGTGATAAGAGCAGTGGGAAGGAGAGAGGAGGTGATGGACAGAGGAGAGCTGATGGGAAAAGAGGGGAGGGGAAGAGATGGATGGGTGATGAGTGGAGAGAATAAAAGACAGAAGAGGAGACGAGTATTTTGGGTGGAGATGATGAGGAGAGATGGAGGAGGAGAGTTAAGAAGTGAGGAGAAAAGGAGAAAAACTAGGGGAGAATTTAGGGAGGAAAATAAAAAGAGTATTGAGTGCAAAGGAAAAATGAGGAAAAGAATGGGAAAAAGAGAGGTAAAGAAGTAGATAGAGGGAGATGGAATTAGAAAAAGAAAAAAACTAAAGAGAAAACAAAAGGAAAAGGGAGGAGAAATTGCAGAAGCAGACAAAATAAGGAGAAAACATAAAAGGAGAGGTGAAACAGTGGAGAGTGGAAGAGGGAAGGAAAGGATAAAAGGAAGAGGAGAAAAGGAGAGGAGGAGAGGAGAGAGGATGGGAAGAATCTGGACTTGGAAACTGATGGAGAGGTTGTTTGGGGAAAACCAAAAAAAATGAGAGAATGAAAGCATGAAAAAAGAGACAAGAAGAGGAGAATGTTGTCTTTGATACAGGGGTGCTGAGGGGTAATTTCTGTGTGTGTGTGTGTGTGTGTGTGAGTTGGAAGGGGGGGCAGTGTGGGGTACAATAGAGGCCTGACAGGACTACAATGGAGACTCTGTTAGTATGCAGGTAGTGTTGGGGCCACCCTGCAATCTCCCTACATGGCCCCAGGGCAAGACCTTACCCACACACACACACACACACACACACACACCCCCACACACACACGCACACAACGCACACGCACACACAACGCACACACTCACACACATCCACAAGAGCAAGAACTTCCAAACAAGTTAAACTTCAGTTTGGATGTGTACGAGTTTATGTGCCACACACACACACACACACACACACAAGTGCACATAAACTCCCACAGACAAGATGAACTCGCATCTTGTGTTTGAACACATTCACACTTCACACAATAAAGACGCACAGAGACGCACACAGGAAATCAACAACTCCTCAGCACGTCGGCCGTGAGTGGTCTTCTCTGGCTGAACAAGAGGCAGAAAATTTCCCAGAGTGCCTCTGTTGCCTCTGAGCCTCCATCATCAGACGGCGTGTTGCTCTGTAAGGGATGTTTTTTCGGAGAAATTAACTAAACTCTCTTCATGCTGCTTGCAGCTGTCAACACACAGATCCCAACCAATTCAACGTGGATTCAAGACTCTCAAGAGTGTCAGGTCAAAAGTTTTCCAGTGTGTTGAAATGAGTCGTTACCGTGCTAAAAGCAGCAGCCTGCAGCTGTACGTTAGCCAATAATTTAACAATTTATTCATCTACATGTCCTCTTCTTATTCTTTCAGAGGATCAGAGATGACAAAGACGATGTGAGGAGATGAAAAAACAATGTTGTACATTTTCACTGTCTGTTGTGATAAAGTCCACGCAGCCTTTGATTGAAAAGGACCTGAGAGACCCTCCCACCTCCCAAAAAACCTCCCAAGAATGTCTAAATCATAAACCTGACAAAGGCCCGTAACAGCTACTTATTTTCAAAGGTTAACTCAAAGTGATTTTATTGTTCTTGGGTGCAGACACCAAGTGATAAACACGGATGGCATGTAGAGACTAGACACAAGATAATAAGTAGTAAGATGTTACTACAAGCCAGATGATTTATGGGAATGTGGGAATGGGAGTTTCTGAAGGGTTTCTACAGTCGTTTCTGCCGGCCAAACGTGTGATTTTGTTTGCTTTGTTTGTTTTAAGATTGTTGAGGCAAGATACCTCAAGCCATGGCTCTCTTCAGAAAGCACCACATTGAACGTCATCGTGGACTCGCACCAGCTTTCTTCATGTTGTCCTCTTGTTCATGTTTGTTTTTTACGGTCATATTTAAAGAACAAGTGTGATTGGAAAGAATGCAGAGCTAGCTGTTGCTTTAGCATGAGCTTCACAGCGAAATAAACAACCCCCCCCCCCGCTGTTGCAAGTTTAATCCCTCCATGTCTTACACTTTCTTCTCCAACCTTTGCAGGAACGCCAGAGTCGCTGGAGGAGAAGGAGCGCCAACTTTCCACCATGATCGGCCAGCTGATCAGTCTGAGGGAGCAGCTCCTCTCGGCTCATGATGAGCAGAAAAAGATGGCCGCCTCACAGCTGGAGAAGCAGAGGCAACAGATGGAGCTGGCCAGGCAGCAGCAGGAGCAGGTATGGAGGGTCTGAGTGTGTGTGTGTGGGGGGTGATGGTGTGTTGTCTGGAGCTGTATGTTAAGAGACAGAAGAAAAAGTGTTGGTGGTGCGTTCACAGCAGCCAGCATGAAGTTTTAGTGGATTTTTTTTTGCATGTTTCTATGTGAAGTGACGGCACTTAAATAATCACATTGTTCAAACATGTGTGTGTGTGTGTATGTGTGGAAGTTGCATAACAGTAGTTGTAGAGATTAAGTGAAGTAGTAAAGACAATAAGAGAAGTAAAAGGGAGGTTAAAACCCCAAGCCTTATATATTTTTAAGTTCAGGGGATGTATTTAAAATTTATTGCACTCAATAACTTCAGAACTGAAATTTGGAGGATCTTTAAAGACAAGCTTTATTTCTAAATCCTGTGCATCAGAATTTAGTTTATTTTCTGTTTTTCTCGCCTTGAAATCATCTTTTAACCCTCTGGATTTGTGCCACAAAGCCTTAGATAATATTAAATAATAACTTGTGGATCATTTTCCTTTTATCTTGTGTTACGGCTGTATCTTCAGTGAGGTTGGTTTATAAAATGTCATCATAACTAACAAACTAAGTAAATAACGCCATTATTGTTACAATATGTTTACATGTGATTTCGTGCAGCTGTGCCTTGAAAAGTTGTACAAAAAGTCACAGATGCTGCTGTGCGTGTGTGTGTGTGTGTGTGCTTTATAGTGTCAGATGTCTATGAGTTAGTGTGTGACAGAGACAAATAAAAACAGAGAGAGTCTGAGCAGAGATGCGTTTAGGTGCGCTGCTCTTTGTTTTTGCTGTTTTCTGACACATTACTGTAGGTTGGCATACGGCAGGCTGTGTTTGGACAAGTCCACACCTCCCATCACAACACATTCCACCTTTCACGGCTTCACAAAGGAGCGGGGAAGATGGAGAGAGTGAAAAGAAAGACAGATTCCAATATCAGCCAGTCATTTGGCTGTTGAGACTTGATAGGATAATGCCCTACAGACAAACCCTGAGAAATCTGCCTTTAATGAAATATGACATGTGTGCAAATGGGGCGCCGCCTCCCATTCAGCAGCCTGTAATTACACTTCAGAATAAATATACTAAACGACTCCTCAAGAAAAAAAAAAAGAGAGGCAGCTGCTTCGCTTTGCTGGCCCGGAGTGGGCGGGATCAAAAAAAAGGTGACGTGTTGCTCCTTTAAGGGTTTGAACCTCACGCGACTGGCCGGTCAGAGCCGCCCGTCATCAACCTTTTCAGCATTTGAATTCAGGTGTTTTTATTAGACGATCGAACATCAAAACAGGAAGAAATAACTATGATCAACCCTCCTGTTGATGAATGTTGATTGGTGCACGGAGGGAGAGCGTCCAAAGGCATGCTGGGTGTTGTTGGTTGGTCTCGTAAACATGTCAATCTCACAGGTTCACTGTCAGCGGAGAGGTTTTTTTTTTTTTTTTTGTTCAGCAACTCTTCACGCTCCTAACTGTGCGAATTCATCGTAGCATCTGTCAAACTGGGCCGAAGCCCTTTGAGATAATAATCAGAGGTCAAACAGACAACAAACTCACTGCCACTGTACTTCCTCTCTGATTTACTGCGTGCAAGACATTTTTGTCCTCAGTGGAAGTTTTTCCACACCACAGTTCAGGATTTGGTTTGCCCCAGTTTTTCCTCTGTTAGTTTAGTGCACAAACATTGTATTGTTCAGCTCACTTTCTCTCTTTGTAAGTAAACAAGCTGTTTGGTTTCCTCAGTTTTTTCATCTAAAACACAACAAGTTCTTAGAAAAAGCAAAAACAGAAGCTGATTTTTTTTACAGATTGTGCGTCCCCATGCATGAAAAAGTTATTTCTTGTAGCATCAACATGATATTAAACATAACTCTGATCAGTTTATAACAAAAAAACATCAGCTGGATTAAGTACAGCAGAGTGTAAGAGCCTCGGATAAGTTAGTATATTTTAATCTGAATTTCATCCTGCATCAGCCTTCAGTGGCCATAACTGTTGAAGATGTAATGCTTAAACATCATAACTGTGCTAAATTATGATTTAAATGGGGTCATTGGTTCAGTGTGCATGCACTCTTTCTTTGAATAATCAGATTTTCACACATATTTTTGTATTATAGACATTTAAGATGTCAAGCACAACTCAACTTTCTTCATTTCTAACAGAAATAAAATCAGAATTTTAACATTTTGCAAACAAACAAACAGATAAAATCAAACTACTTATTCTTTATCGTCTCAGAATGATGAACATTGAAAAACATATTATATAAACTGATACAAATGATTGATTATTATGTTCTCTTTATCTTTGTGTGTGTGTGTGTTTGTGTGCAGATCGCCAGACAACAGCAGCAGCTCCTGCAGCAGCAGCACAAGATAAACATTCTTCAGCAACAGATCCAGGTTAGTGGGCACACACACGCACACACACACACACACACCTACACACACATTTCAGTTCATTCCTCACATTTCTGAGCTGACTCCTCTCACACTCCCCTCATTTCTCACCCATCGTCTGTTCTTTGCTGCGTCCATCTCTGCAAGGAAGCTGTTAACATCTCGTCTTTTCTTCTCCGTTCAGTTGATCTAAGCCTTCGTTTTCCTCCAGTTTCAATATTATTGAGTCCCGTGTGATTGAAGAAGAACAATAACACGAAAGGTCCTGACCTTTTATTTCATATTTTCCTGCTATTTAGAGGGACAGCAGTTAAACTGCACCAGTTATGTCTGACTGTAACACACACACACATGCACACAAACACACAGCGGTGACCCTCTAATTGCCCTTGTTATGGCTGAATCATTTACTGTTGCATTGATCACTCAGCGATCGATGTCCCAGCATCCTCCAGGCTTCCTCCAACTCTTTTTCTTTTAACAATTGTCTATTTATCAGCATGTTTCTTGTCTTCATCCCAGCATGCACTTCTTTCTCTGTTTTTACAATACATTTGCACATATACTTGTCGCCGTCAGCTCGAGTTACACCTCCGCTGTTTCTTCTTTCTGTTCACTTTATTTTGCAGCTTTCATAAATTGAGCCAATAACAATAGATTGAAAAACAAACAATATAAAGCTTGAAAAGAAAAAAACGGACATAAACTACGTTTATTTAACTCAGACAGACCCATGCAGTTTTAAAAAGTCACTCGCTGTTCCATTCGCACTTTATATTTTTCTCGATTTCCTTTTCCTCTTCCTTCTCTCTTTCCTACATCTGTTTCTTTGCGCCACCTGATGCACCGACATTCATGATCCATGCGCTGTATATACATACATACCCGCTCAGAAATTACCACCAGCTGTGAACCAAATGCTGCTAAATTTGCATGCTGTGGCTGATAGCCATGTGGGAAGTTAGCCAGCTTGTATTTCATTGGTTTATTTATTCATAGTTTTTTAAAGAAGAAGTTAAATTGCTGCTGAATTAAAACAGCTTGTGTGTTGATCTGAATTCACTTGCCGCCGCGACTGGTTCAACCTCATCCCGTGCGCCGTTTACCCCCCATCGCACCCACGCTTTGAGTCTCACTGTGCTCCGGAGGTGAGATCTAGTTAACGAGAGCTTGTTTTTTCCCCCCTCTTCTTCTTCTTCTTCTTTTTTTATTGCGAGGCCCCACCCTTGGATCTTAATAAAGCTCAGATCGGACTTCATTAGGGGCCTCTGAGCCCCCGGGGGGAGAGCGAGACCATAAAAAAAGCAGCTCCTGCTCGGATCCTCTTCCAAGCTGTGAGGCATGGATACTGTGTCATGTGGGGTTTTGAGGATGAAGGGATCTGCAGAACATAGTTTCTGAGAGCGGCGTGTTATCATGTAGCGCTTCAGTAGCTTCTGCAATAAATTCAGGTGAAACTTATAGCACTCTGTCTCTTTCTAAACGCTTTTTTCTATGATGAATATCAATAAAAAAGTCTAGAAATACTGAATATAATCTGCTTTTTAGCAAACCAATAAGACTAAAAAAAAAAACCATTTCTTTTTTCTTGTAAAATTTGCTAAATATCATATGTGCCACAGCTGGATGTGTAACAACGGCTTGTTGATACAAAAGCAATAATTCAGTAGCAATTCTCGGTTAACAAACACAGCTTAGCGGAGCAAGCATATGGTCTATCTACTGTACAGAAGTTTGGAATTATTATGGCTGAGCTCCAGGGCTCAGTCACTGGGGTACGGGCTGTTTACGCTGTGTCGGATGTGTGTTGGCTTTAAACACACAGGCAGCAATGCACCGGTCTGTTTCCACTTATCAAATCCAGACCTGAGCTCCTCTCAGGCCAATACTCCGAGGAGCTGACCAAATGCTACTGTTTCAGCTGAGGAGGAGAAGAAAAGGCCTCAGTGTGGTGAAGTCACTTTCAGAGACGCCTGTTGTTGTTCATATCTTAATTTGAAACCCTAAATGTTGTCCAGATGGACAAAAAAATATGAAACCGAGTAAAGTTTTTGCCAAAAAAAAAATAAAAAAAAGGGGGAACCGTTGCGACTCCCTGATGTCGAGTGTTTCAGCGTTCACAGTCTGTGCATCGTTGAGATGAGGCTAACTCATCTTCAGTAATTAATTAGCATTAATTTTATGGATCGTCATACATTTTGAAAGTTTAATAGATTAGATTACTTTTATAGAGTTTCATCTGTGTCTTATTTATGAAAGGAGACAATGAAAACTAAGTTTGGAGCTTGTTTTCGTCCCATTTTTCCATTTTCTGTCCGTCATTGTTCCTTCTTTCTCTGTCTGTGGATGGTGTCAGTGTGTTTGTCAGCCGGTGCGGTGCGTTGTTGTAGTGGGGGTGTGCAGTTCAAAGTGACCCAGGTTTCCTGTCATGTGGTTTTAAATGGTGTGGAGAGCCAGCGGGGGATGTCCACGGGTTAAAGAAACGCTTCCGAAGGCCCCATTCTGATAGATATGGTTACACATAGGCACGCATGCACTCACAAACATGCACGCATGCACACACACACAAACACACACACACGCACACAAACATGCAACACAACCGAACAAGTGATATCAATAAATAAAATGTAAACACATGTATGCAAACTCACTCACACACACACATTTATATATATATATGTACTCACTCATAAACAGACATATGATATTTATTTAAAGCAAAGACAGATGATGTTTGTGCACGAAAAAAAAATGTGCGGACAGTTTAAACCTTTGTGACACACACAGACAAAAAACACCACTGCTTTTAAAAAAAACATGACAAAAACACACACACACATGCTTACACACACACACACACAGTGGTGGTGGGCCCTTTGTGTGCCGTAGGCTGAGCGGCCCAGCCCAGCCTGGTGGCTGACAGGCATGTGTCTTTGTTAAGTCAGTCCCTATAATGGCTCTCATATGTGGCCCATTTCCTTCAGGCCCACAAAGGCACAGGCCCTAACCGCACCGCCCGGGCCCTAGCTAACAGGCTAATTAATGACTGCAAAGCCACACTCCTCCTCCTTCTCCTCCTCCTCCTTCCCTCTGTTCTTCGTTTATAACTCCTCTGTCTCCTCCTTCGCCTGCCATCCTCCTCTTCTTCTTCTTCTTCTTTTTGACTTCTCATCCCTCGAGTGTTGTTTGCTTTGTGTTTTTACTTTTTAATTTCATCTTGTATTGGTGACTTCTGTGGATGATGTAGTCAACAGCTTGTTCCATGAATACAGTATGCTGCCCCCTGTTGAAACACCATTTACCCATCCTTTTCACTGTTAATAATGTGACTATATGGTTTTGACCGACATTTTCTAAGCTTTTGATGAACTGGCTTTTCAAATACAGACATTTATATTCAAATAGCTGTGACATTCATATATGAGTCATAAAGGATTAAAAATGTCAGTTAAATAACTTTAAAGCACCTTCTGCGCTGCTTCTTCACATAGTCTGAATCAAAGTGGGAAGCTTTTCTCTTTTCAATAAAGCCCCGACTTTAGTCGAGGTTCGGAGCTGTCTGGGTTTCTTAACCTGTGTTAAGACAAACACGCACAAACACAATAATCCCACATACACATACACACTAGCACACATGCATAAGAACTAATGGAGCAGGCAAATGGCCGTTAGATAGACAGGCAGCACCTACGTCAGCACATAGAGCTGCAGACACAATGACTCGGAAAGCCATGGAGGGCCCATAACGTCGATTGGACTCACCAGCTATGGAGAATGGCTAACTCTTGACTCTACAATGGCTCTCACTCTAATGTATTAACCTGTGCGCTAGCCTATGGAAAAATGCTATAAGTATACAGTAATTCTGTGTGCTTCAATTAAAATCACCTCAGGCATCATTGTGCTCACATGGGTGCAGCGAAATGGTGAAAGAAACAAACTGAGTGTTGTAATTATTTCGAAGTGTATTATGTTTTTAAAGCTGCATCAAGCCAGTTCTGACCACTAGGGGGCAGAGTCATGCCAAAACAAATTAAAAGAACTCATCCTATGCTATATAATTGCGCATCTAGTTGCTATGGCTAACATGTTAGCAAACAGTCGCTATTTAAACATCTGCAATCCACATAAGCATCCAATACTTAGCTAGTTAGATGCTTTCTTCGTGTTTAGCATCACATAACATCGCTGTTGTTCTAAAGCTAAGTCAGTAGCGTGCCAGCCTTGTTTGCTGACTCTATATGCAGGGCGAAGCACCAAAACAACGAGCCATAAATGGCTGAAACCCCGCTGCATCGCTCGAAGAGCTTTACAGCTGGCTAACTCTCAGTTATGTTGGCAGCACTTGTGTTTTCACATTAAACTTAATCAGAGCTAATATCAGATATCATCATGGTGCCTAATGGAAAATTAGTTTATCATAATACCCAATCCAACAGTAGATTAAGATCAGAATATCTTAAATTTGAAGGGACCACTGATATTTTTTTTTTGTCATCAGTGATGCTCAGTTGCCATCATGTGACGTTTCTGTCTGCAGCATCTTGTCGTCGTCATTTTTGTAAGCGTAATTTGATTTAGGTCACTATAATTGGTGCTTTAGTCTTTTCATTTTTTTAAAAATTTTATGCTGCAATCCAAGAACAACTCACTCAGAGTGATAAATATTTCAGGACTTCACTTTGTTTTATTTGCCCACAGATGGTAACAAAGCGTAACTTACCTGTATTAGCTTGCAGACGGCGACCGAAGTGACGGATAAAATCGTTTTTACCTGCCACACGTCTACATTTCTTTCTTTCTTTCTCTTCTCTCCTTCTCAAACAAATCAACATACAGACACACCACATGCGTACTCATTGCCCCCTAACCCTGCTGCCCATACACAAGAGCACCATTAATTCTGTGTGTGTGTGTGTGTGTGTGTGTGTGTACACATGTTCCTTGTGCCTAGGTGTGTATGTCGATGTGTCTGGTGGGCAGTTAGAGAGGAAGGGGGCCTTGTGTTTTCTTAGAGGCTGAGCAGAGCAGGGCCCCCGTAGCACCACCTTCCCTGGTCCATTCATCCAACACAACCCCCCCTCCAACCCTCCACCCCCCAACCGCCCCCTTCGCCCCCCCTCTTGTCGGTAAAAGAAGATCTTTGTGTGTTTGCGCTAGTGAAGCAGCCCCAGTCAGTCCCAGTGTTCCCAGAGGAATACAATGAATGGGAGCATTTTGTCCCACTCTATAACTTCCACACCCCCCACTACCTCACCCCCCACCCCTCCACTTCTCTCTTCTTCTTTTTCTTCTTCCTCTTCTTCTTCTTCTTCCTTTTTAGCCATTCGGACACACAGACTCGT
>JAPZDV010000023.1:22595543-22635418 GCA_029814665.1 Acanthurus lineatus
CCCACTCTATAACTTCCACACCCCCCTCTACCTCGCCCCCTCACCCCTCCACTTCTCGCGTCTTCTTCTTCTTTTTCTTCTTCTTCTTCTTCCTTTTTAGCCATTCGGACACACAGACTCGTTTTTATTCTCTCTTCATTCCCCTTTTCTGTGTGTCACAAGACGTCGGGCCACTTGTGTCTGTGAGTGTGTGTGTGTGTGTGTGTGTGTGTGTGTGTGTGTCAGTGCCCTGAACTTGCTGTCTGTTTGCGTGTGTGTGTGTGTGTGTGAGCATGTGTGTTTGGGATGAGGGCCTCCTAAGCCATCTTGTTTTTGTAGTTGTCTGAATTGCTGGTCAGGTGATGAGCACATGTAACTGCATGCTCACAGGACAATGCTAACAAACCTGAATGATAAACTTGTCTGATGCTCTGCTGTGGCACAGACGTGCGTGTGTGTGTGCCTCAAAACACAGACACACACACACACACACACACATACTCTGATTCTCTCCTTGACCTGAAGTCTCAAGCATCAAACAAAATGAAGTGACAAACAAACCAAAATATCCAAAAACGTGCCGAGTCTCAGGGTCTAAAACTCTGATTGATCCTTTTTGAGATATTAAAGACAATCTGTAACTTTTTTATTTCTTATTTGACTTTATCAGTTTTTCTAGCCATTCAAGTCAAAAAACATGATATACTATAATTTCTAAGTACCTTATAAGACCTCATAAGACACAAATGCTGCATTTGTTTGCATACAAAACGTGAACACACAAAACACTTGACCAGCCCTCACAGCAATTATATTCATTTTCAGTATAAACATGAAACAGGGCATTTAAATATATTTCATAAGCATAATTGTATTTTTTTGTAGAATAAAACTAAAACTGTCTTTTGAATTAGTCGCATAGTGGAGTTACATTTATTTTTATGGTCTATTGATTATGTTTTTTTTTTTTTATATTAGCTGTATAAAATGTTTAATCCAACAAATGTCAAAAAATAATTGGAAAAAAACCCCATCACATGTTCCTGGAGCCTCAAGTGATATTTAACCCATTACATTTAAAATACAGTGAGTAGCAGTAAATCCTCAATTCTGAGATGCTGGAACAAGCTTTCAAAATGCTTTTAACAATTGATCAATTATCAGATTTGTCTCTTATTTAATTTTGTTGATCTTCTAAGAGACCAACAAATCTTCTAAGCTCTTCAGCAAACAAATGCGAGTCATGGATGGTTCAGTTCATCTCTCTCTCTCTCTCCCTCTCTCTCTGTTTAATCATGCTCTTTGAACCTCGTTCGCCCCCCTCACACACACCATAAACATCCCAGAGGACGGTCATATAATTCAACAGCGTAACGCCGCAGCACAAGTGCAAAGAAATGCTGTTACAACACAACATGCTGATTGTGTAAATTTGGGCTCTAATGATGAAATGTCCTCGGAGGACGGTGGGAGGGGTCAGGCTGGTTAATAAATTGGTAGTAAAGGAGATGAATGGAGGTGGATGGCATTGAACGGAGGTAAGGAGGGGAATGAAAAAAGAGAGAAAGAGAGGTGTCAACAAGCATTCAGCTCAAAGAGTAAAAAAAGAAAAAAGAAATTAATTAGAAAGTAGGTAGAAATAAGAAAATTGATAATGAAAGGAGGCTGTATTTAACTGAATTAGAAGAGAACAAGTTTTATTTAGAATGAAGAAACAGAGAAATTCACTGGAAGAACAGCAGACAACAGCAGGGAAATAGAAAGAGAAAATGTTAGAGATTAAATAAAAAGAGGTGAAAAAGTTATAAAAAAACCTTACAACTTTTTTTATATAACCAGTTTTAAATCAAAAATTTTGTTATTTAAGTCTGTGAGATGCAACAAAATGCAACGTTAATGTATTTTTGAACAAAAACTGCAATTTTCTACTACAGAAGACTAATAAAATTTAAGCTCAATGAAAGTAATCAAAATATAAATAAATTTTCTTTTTAAAGTGCCATCTCTTTATCTGAAATAACTGAAGTTCTCCTCATTTGCTTTGCCTTTTTAATGCCTGTGGCAGATTTCAACAAATGTAAAAAAATCTGCCCAACTTTCAGGCAGAAAAATAAGCGAAGGAAAAGAACAAACAGAGTTAAAGGACAAGAAGAAGGAGACATGAAGGGGAGCGAGACAAACGATTTTACAAGACAGAAAAAACTCAAAGTGAGAAAAAGGGATGAGATAAAGGGAGTGATGGAGGGGAAGAGAGTGAGACAGTCCAGTGGTTAATAGATTCCCGCAGGCTCATCTTTGATTCGCTCTCCTCAGTCCCTCAACTCAGTTTTTTAAGAGTCTTTCAAGCCGACATGAAAGGCAGCTGTTACTTCTCTCTGTTGTTTTAACGGCATTTTGTTCAACGTTTTTACACTTGTCTCTTAAGATTAAACGTCTTTACTCGTTGTTTGTTTTGTTTTTTTGCTCTTTAACTTCGTCTTTTTCAACCCTGATGATCTTTTCATTCTTCGGCTGTTTTTGTTCTTTTTACTCTGAGCTTTTTGTTTTTTTTTTTAAATCAGCTATATTTTAAATCTCTTTTCTCCTTTCTTTACCTCTTTATTTGCTTTTTTAATTGTCCTTTCATCTTTTTCCTTCATGACAACAGATTCGTTAGTTATCCGATGACTCATGAGGTGAATTAGTGACTGTCGTAGAGAGCTGGTGATGGGTGGAGCAGACCTTCCATCTTTTCATGGTTAATTTTGTTGAAAGATCACAGTTTGGTTTGATTTAGGCACCAAAGACTAGTTGAAAAAGGATCATGATTTGGAGTGAGTAATTTTTCTGTATGTGTGGTAAATTAAGTGTGTAAAGTTAAAAGACGTTTTGGTTTTACATGTCACACAAACGGTCGTCTTCTGGGTCAAAAAGTCTTGTGTTTGTTTGAAGCATCCATCCGCCCTGACCTCCGCCCTGTGTGGACTTTGTTGTTCTTTATGCTACGTCACCTGACTTAATCCTTTCATAACGTCATAATTACTATGGTTACCGAACAACTGAGCGGTAAATGTAAACGTGGGTTGTAATTTGGCTGCACAGATGATCCATATGTGAAGAAAGATGGTTTTGAGTTTTCCAAGATATTTTGCATTCTTTCTTCCTCCATCTTTTCTTTTCTTTATTTCTTTTGTCTTTTTAAATGACCATCATTTCTTTCTTATTATCCATCCTTCCAAATTTTGTCATGAGTATTTTACATTTTCTCTTGTTTTTTGAGTCACTACCTTAATGTTGCTGGTGTTTTTTTTTATTGTGTGTGTGTGAGAGCTTTTGTTAAGATAAGAGAGGTGGTGTGTTTGTCAAGGTGTTTAAAGTTACCTTGTTCTGTGTTTTATGATGTGTTTCATGTCAAGACTTCAAACATCTCCCTCACCCTGTCACTCTCTCACTCTCTCTCTCAGGTTCAGGGTCACATGCCTCCTCTGATGATCCCAGTGTTTCCTCACGACCAGCGGTCTCTGGCTGCTGCTGCCGCCGCACAGCAAGGCTTCCTCTTCCCACCAGGCATGTCCTACAAGCCAGGTACACACACACACACACACACACACACATATATATATAAATCAAACAATTGGCCAAGATGGATTACACACAAGCCAGAGTTAAAAAAATCTATTTTTTCTGGATAAATATTTACCCCCCTCAAACAAAAGCTCCACGACTTTGACAGTTCTTGTTAACTGTAACAGAAACAGCAGGTCTCTCTCTCTCTCTCTCACACACACACACACACACACACACACTCTCACATATGCACACAAGCACTGGGATCCCAGTCTATGTTAATGAGGTGTGTCAGGTGAGGAATGTTCTGGAAATGAGCGGAGAGATTTACAAGCCCTGCTTGTTCACGTCAGGAACAATACATTGGACACAGAGAGGACTGGAATGTCTCTTTTATGGCGTGCTGAAAGCATGTCAGTTGCACAGCACATCTGCAACGTGGAATTTCACACTTTCTCACACACACACACACACACACACACACACACACAGACACATGCACACAGACACACAAACAGTCTCTCTCTCATGCGTGTTCTCGTGGTACGCATCGACCCAACAGTGTAGGATAACGCAGACAGAAAAATCACATGCTTTCCCAAACACACACTTGACGGATTGCATGCGTGTTGCATGTTACTTGCAACCCGCAAGGATTTTTTGCACAAACAGACACAACAAAACACTTGCATTCAAGCAGAAACGCACACACTTCAAGTATGCACACTTCTTATAGCGGGAGTTGCAGCACCACCTGCTTTCTTCCTCTCTCCTTGTCCTTCACACATTCCTTTCTCCCATGCATTCCTCCAGGTGCTCGCCCAACGCCACGCACCACTGACCCTCCATACTTCATACAGAATAATCCATGTTTATTCCTCCTGCATGAACATACACTCCCACGAGGCCGCGGAGAGAGGCAGAAATGAAGAAAGGAATTAAAAGGCCATTATTCTGCACTCTCCTTTGACTTTGGTCTGTTTTCAACAAAGGCTCCGACATGGAAAGCCTTTTAGGAACAAACAGTGGGGGTTATACACTGTATTCATATATGAATTTATGAGTGCATCCTAATGAGCGAGCGGTGGACTTGAACTCTGCTTGCCCTGGTCTCAAGCACCCATGTGTACTGACAATGAGCGTTATTAACCTTCGAATAAAACACTCGTGACCCTTCATGTTTCATTTGCCATGAATAAAAACATGAGAGCAAGAGAGGAACAAGGAGGGAGAAAAGGGGTGAGACTGGAGAGAGAGAGAGAGACAGACAGGCTGGCTGATGGTAAAACGCAGGTTAGTTCTTGTGTAGTAATCTGTCTCCCCCTCGCTCTCTTTACAATGTGTGTTGTTTTGGTTTTGCAACAGGTGAAAATTACCCCATGCAGTTCATTCCATCAACAATGGCAGCTGCAGCGGCATCTGGACTCAGCCCGCTACAACTACAGGTAAGACCAAAAAAACACCTGGTCACCTAAAAGGTCATCAAAATTAACAAAACACCTTTGAACCACAATTATCTGCAAAGCTGAAAGGAGTAAGAAAGCACAGTTTCTCTGAGCGAAACAAACTTTAAAATGAAAATACACAAAAACATCAAACAACGACAGTGACAGTGAAGTGATGAAGAGCAAAGGTGTGCAGGTTGGTGCGCGTGTCTCTCTTTGTGTGATATTTGCTGTAGTTTCATCTGGATTTATTGACCAAAAAAGCTTTTCACCCAAGAAATATGAGACTTAAAAACTATTCGGTGAAGTTTTTTTTCACATGATGTCATGACCAAAACCTCAAACTGCCTTCCTTGTCTGATGCATGAGTCCTTCCTTAACCAAACACATTTTTTAAAATCTAAACTAAAGAAAATGTTTTGTTGAAGACTAACGTTTTCCGAAAGCAGCACAGGTGCTACTTAGGAAATGAAAGCTTCGGCACAAAATTTATGTGCACCACTTATATAGTGGTAAATAATAACTTTATTTATGTCGACCTTAACAAACAGAGTTTATAATGACACAAAACAAAAGTAGGATACAGGAAATGATGTAAGAAAAGGAGGCCGAACAGTCCAAAACAAAAAAAGAAACAAGACCTGATTTAAATTAAGTTAAAAAAAGTTTTGATTTCTCATTTGAAATGCTGCTCCTGCTGTTTCATGAAATATATGACAATAAGAAAAACAGGTAACTTATTTGCAAGTTGCATTTGTGTTCATGGTTATAAAATTTAGTCACACAATCTCTTAAAATTGTAGCAAAATGCTGCTAAATGCTCACAGTCTGGAGCTTCGCTATTGTTTTCCTTTCATGATGTTGTAAAAAAAAGGTTACATCATTTTTTTTCAGTCAAAGACTCTGTGAGAGTAAAAGCAAATTTAAGAACCTCTTCAATATCTCCAATATAAGCCGAGTGTTTCATAACCAAATAAACAACTGCAGCAGAAATAAAGTTTCCGAGCAGCAGCAGGAACAAAGACACACTGAGAAAGTACATATGGATCCAATCCTGAGGGTGTAACCAGCAGGCCTGAACCCAAGACAATTGTACAGTGAGTTGATAAATAGAGAAGACTGTCAAGATAAGGAGCCTTGGACAACTAATGAAACTCCTGCCTGCGCTGACCTCGCCCCGAGTTCAAGTGGGCAAAAAAAAACACAAACCTGAAATGTTTTCATCACATAAAACGCTTTGTATGCTTCCTATCCATCGCTGACTCAAAGAGCACAATAGTGATTCAATCTATACCTGGTGCATGAAACTTTTTATTTTGCATAGGAGATCCAGAGGCCAAGGCTTTTATTAAAGCTGCTGAGTGTCTGCCGGATTTAATGTGAGGGGGGAGGAAAAAAAGCAGTGAACGCTTTGAATAAAAGGAAAAAAAACTAGCTATTTTGCATGAGAAGTTATGAAAAGTAATAATTGCCTGCCCTTTTGTTCCTTTTTACAGCTATCTAATATTCTCGGCTGCTCTAATGATGCACTAAATGTACACAAATACAACCGAAAAAAACATCTATAATAGCAAAATGGTGTTTAAAGGAGTTGGAGTACAAATGGAAGCTGCAGGAGGCCAAGCGTTCATTTTTAATCAGCTCAGCCTTTTCTCTTAATAAATTTCAATGGAGTTAGCTTTTTTTTTCAATAAAACAACATGATGCACGGTTAAGGATGAAGCTCTATAGCTAACGTGTTAGCTCGCTTTTTTCTGCTGCCTGTCAGCTGTGTCACACAAAAGCTGTTATGATGAATCACAGAGGAATTCCGCCCCACCAGCACAACACCTGGCCCAGGCAATTCATCAAATATTTTATTGCTGCTTGACACCTGTGGTTTGAGAATAGCACTTATCCATAATGGTTATCATAGAACATATTTGCAAAGAAAGAAAGAAAGAAAGAAAGAAAGAAATAGTGAGGAAAAAAACAAAAAAAAAGAAAAAGAAAAATGAAATTGCTGCCTTCTTTCTCAAAGCTGGAATTTCTCAACACGACCTCGTCACCCCTCCTGCTGTACCTACGATCGGTGGAAAGAACAAAAGCCCTCAAAAGCTGTTTCACGGGCAAACAATGTTGCTTCATCACGTCAGTCATTACCGTAGCATGGCTTTTTTGGATGTTTGAATCCTTATCTCAGTTTATTCAATTTGAATTGTGGTTTTGGCTCGTCGAGGCCCTCATTAGCCGCTATTGACTTAGCAAAGCGCCGTGCTGCGCTGAGGGGATCGGAGCCCCGGCGCAGCCTATCTTCACTCCTGGCTTTGAAATGATCAAAAGCGTCGCTTACCTCTCACTCTTGTGAGATGAATGATGTCGGAGATGCAAACTCATTCACATTTAAACACTGCCTGAGACGTGGAGAATGAGAGGCAGAGAGGAACCTGAATGAAAGAGGAAGCTTCTCATCACGGCGTTGGCTGAAGTCGAGTCAGAGACTCGGAAAAAGGGAGGAAGACAGAGAGTGTGTGGGGAAGTGTTTGTGAGACGGGGAGAAAAAAAGGGTGATTATCTGAGGAATTTATGTGAGACGGAGGCGCTGCCTTTCAGCTCATGTTTGGACATTGTTTTGACAACAATGCCAACGCCAAAAGCAATCGTGACGAGATTTATGAGCTCTACTTGTTCGGTTACGTGTCTTTATCTCAAAGAAATTTGCCAGTAGCACTCCGTGCCATGGTAAAGTCACACTTGCAACCTTGCAAAGAATAAATTTTACTCCAGTTGGATTGGACACAATAAAAACACCTGCATATTGTGCTGCCATCCAGTCTGACAGCCTTGCAGTGAATGCTTACTTTGTGAAGTCGATGCGGTTCAGCTCCTTGAACTGAATCAACACTTCACCTTAATCCCTGTATGCTGTGCAGACGTGAATCATCTATAATATAGGTGGCATCAGTTTGGAGTGGATTTGCTGTTTAAGTGGGCTGCTTGTTTGTTCGTGTGTAAACTCGACAACTCCAGGGTTTCTCTGCAGAAATAAGTTTGGATTTGAGCCATTTGCAAATTTGTTTTTTTTTTTTTAACATTGCAGTTTATTGGCTTGAAAAAAATTACAACACAGCTAAAATATTAAATGATTCTTCAATAAGTGCTGAGTTACGACTCACACAGCCGGACAAATCTTGTGTCACGATCAGTTCATTTACTTCGTAGCTCTCTAAAGATCAACCTCACTCATGACATACATGTCCACGGCTGCTTCCTTTAAAGTGAAATCACTTCTCCTGATGTTAGCGGGTTTATTTCAGGTTAAACCATCAACCTCTGCTACAAAATTCTGCAGGAAAACCCTGAACTAACGAGATTCTGTTGCAAGAGATTTACAACAAAACTGATGAGTAGAACAGAGGAGTTTTTTACTTCTCTACATCCTGCACTATCTTAAGCCCTTTGGCCTGCATGTAGCCATGGCGGTTACGCTGTAGTGCCACAGCGGCTCTCTCTCTCTCTTTCTCAGCTCTGGCTCAGCTTTCTTTATAGGCTCTGCCTTCGAGGGGATGAGGGACAATGACAGCACCAGCAGTGAATGGATGTTTTTATATGCAGAGTCTTGCAATCATACTCACATTAACTTGTCGCTTCTTTGCTCTTTACTTATCTTAACGTGTATGAAAACCGTCTCGAGCCTCCGGCCTCGACCCTTCGGTCTCTGTGCCGTTCCTTTGTTTGTAATATTAGAGATGTGTGAACTGAGGTCTGATGCATCTTTGCACTCAGTAAAAGTAAAAGAAAAATGTGTCAGACAAGCACTTACATACTTACAGTATGGATTGCATTATGGGGTGAGGTTATGTATGGTTCAGTTGCACGCATTAACAGTCATTATTAATCATTGTTTTTAATCAACAGAATGTGCTTTTCCTTTGTGCCTTTTGGTGAGTCAGGCATTCGAGATTTAGATGATCCACTATTGTGAAGGCGTTTGGCAGTCCAGTGCACACACACACACACACACAGACACTGAGATCTTGTCTGTTTTTTTGAGTGTCATTCAGTTGTTAGTCTCAGTTACACTTCGCTTCACAATAGCCTGAACTCCAAATGTGTGAAACTTTGCATTAGCCTATAAAAAAAACTTTGCAAATACACAATTACACCATGTTAGTTCTGCATTAGCGATCTCCTCTGCTGCACACTGTGTTTTAAGTACACACCAGCTGGCATCAGACCATTTTTAATTCCAGATCTGTGCTCAGGACAGGATGGACAGATGTTGTAGCCAGACTCCTCCAGATGTTTGGTAGCTCTGCCCTGTAGCATGCCTTCAGACAGCTGGCTGGCACTGATGGTCAAGTTAGCATAAACTGTCACACACAGACACGACATGTTCTCAGGCAGCAACATGTTTGCAGTTGCTCCAAGTAATTGAAAAAGACAGTAGAGTTTTAGAAAATAATAGCGATAATAGATCATTTCCTTTACCCCCGCGAGAAACCTATTAAATCAAAAGCAGATAGCAAAAATATTTGGCAAAAAAAACGACCCTGTTGTGCTTGATTCATCATGACTCGACCTAACAATTTTGATAGCATAAATTTGTGCTATCAGCGTGGGAACTTGATCAGGGCCAATTGTTTCCAGAGCCTCAGAGTTCGACTTTCTTCACAAACAGTGGATTCCTGCCGAAGAAAAGCCCCCTTTGTCACAGCTAATGTGAGTCAAATACAGTTGCTCAGCAGACATTCTTGTTGAAATCATAAGACTTTTTCTCGCTGTCTGTCTCGATGTTCTGCCTATTTCTGTTTCAGTGTCTAAAGGCGTGGAGACAATGGTGGGGAAGAAACATTTGTGGCCCAGAGTCATGATTTCTTCCTTATTGTCAATGTAAAAAAAAATTTTTGTTCAGAATGACTTTCTCTGTCATAACACGAGGACAATGATTGGAAGGCGTTCAGATGTGATTCGTCTGGACTTAAAGAAACTGAGCATCTGTTCCTGAAAAAAAAAGCGAAGTGGAAGTGAGATAATGGTTGTCTTCATGCAGCTCGCCTCTCCGTGTATCTCTTTCACTGTCTTGGAAACAACTAACCCTCCCAGTGAAATATTAAGCCTCCGTCCTCTGTGTGGGCAAAGCTCAGCTCAGCGGCAGTCGATCCATTTCCCCTCTCCTCTCCCTCCTCCTCCTCCTCCTCCTCCTCAAACCTGCTGAAAAAAAAAAGACAAAACCTCATTTGTTTGTGTCCTCCTTGAGATCGATAACAGCTTGGACGCTAAAGAGGTGAGCTAAAGGGATCCTTCGCTCGGTCTGAGCCCGGAGGAGCCACACAGTGCCGCCCCGACCCCCCAAAAACACAACATCACCTTCCCTCTGCTCGAGGCTTGTGCCAAAGTAGGTCAAGGCTATTAAAAAAAAACCTGCTGATGATCAGGAGGGTCAAAAATGACAGACTAATCATTTGGATTTTAGTCAAATTAGCACTAACGTCAGACAGTCTGGACAGCTGTGCCGTGGTTTCTGGCCCTACTTTGTCAATTTGTAATTTAAGAAATTGCGGCATTGTCTTCCCCCGGGGTTTGACTGAATGGCAAGAGCTCTGGTTGGGATTGTTTACGCTGCACATTGGTCTCCCCAGTCACCAATCAATCTCAGAGTGAATCCGAGAAACAGAGAAAACAATAAGGTAAGAGCTTTCATTCTCCGTCTTTTGTTTGTTCAACAGTTCCCTCTTATTTGGAATTGCTGACAGAAATGCTGCTAACAGCACAATAGCGGTGGGTGTGTGTTTGCACACAAGCAGGCGCGCGGGTGTGAGATCCCCGGACTGTGTGTTTTACCCTCAAAGACTCGTGTGTCCGCTCCCCCAGGAGCTGTAAGAATATCAGGCATCACCAGAAGTAACTCTGTGGTCAGCTTGATTGACGCGAGAGGCCTCACCACCAGCCATCCGAGGCACATTCTTACGGGGATCTCATATCGCCGGGGGTTGGCCCGAGCACTCCTGTGCCTTCCAAGGAAAATAAGCGGCGTGACATCAGGGCTTTGTTTCAACGGCAAGGCCCCTTCTGTTTGTGTTTAATATCGCTCCGAGAGAAGTGGAAAGAGGGCCAGCCAATTTCTCCGGCCCCAACCGCTGAGCCTGGCGCTTCGGCAGCGAAGCGACGGTGGTCTCATGTGTCTGCAGAGCAGCACTCTCTCTCTCTCTCTCTCCTTCCTTCTCTATCACACACTTCTTTGCTTTTGGATCTCCGGTCCCGAGAGGCTTTGCAGTTTTGACTACAGGGAAATCAGATCTCACAACATTGGGGGCCGTTTAGACTGAGGAGGGGGGCAGAGAGCAAAAACAGAAAGAGAGAGAGAGAGAGAGAGAGAGAAGGAGAAGCAGAAGAGATGGAGATGAGGGAGAAGATATGAAGAGTTATTTTGGAACAAAAAGCAAGAGGGAGAGGGAGATCAAAAGAGAAGCAGGACAAAAGTAAGACAGAAAATTTAGGAGGAGGGGGAGAGTATAGATGAGGTGAGAGTAACGAAAAATGAGAGAAGTGTAGGAAAGAAAAAACGAGTGGAGGGAGTCTTAAGTGAAGGCCAGCCACGTCTGGGTGGTTTTCCTGAGGACAGGCTCTTTGATACTCCAGCACTCACACTCCAATGCATTTAGACAGGGGTTGACAGTGGTTACAGGCAGCGGTTTGTCTGGCCAGCGAGCTTTGATTTAGAAGACCCTGGACTGCGGGTCGAACATTTGACTCTTTGATTTTCGTTGGATGGAAAATCGGTACAGTTTTTATTGCTACATTTAAAGTTTTTTGTCCAACCCTGAAGGCAGATGGCTTATACTTTCCATCTTTTCTTCTTTTTTTTTCTTAAAGTTTTCTATTATTTTAGCTAAATTTTGAGGAGTTGTTCATTTGACTCTTGCCCAAGATGTAATTTGCAATATGACTACACCTACTTAACATGATTGCCCGCTATTGTCTTTGGGATAAAAGTTGGAGGAGAGACTCAGCTGTGTGAAATGTTAATGCAGGGACTAACAATATGTGACAAGATTAGTCTCAAGTGTTTTTTAAGACTTACAAAGTATCGTCTGCCATCCTTATATGACTTTGTTTTATGTGACTGTTATGGTCGAAAAATTGCAGATCTGCTGTAAAAGCCAAGACTTTAAAAAAGGTTGAATAGTGAGAATTACAAAAACAGCCATGTGGCCTTTTTCCATTGTGGTTTACATTGTTTCTTATAATATCAATAAAACAAGCCTTTTATCATTAGCAGTGCTAAGCCAGGTATTGTTTAAAAAAGCTAATTTCCATTCTTATACTCTCATATTCATGCAGGACCAAGTATTAAATATCCAGTTTTTGCAGTGAGTCAGTGTGAAGCTGAGGGAGAACTCAAACGCAGCATTCAAACATTTCTTTAGCTATTGTCTGGTTTTATTTTGAGATGCAAATCGATATACAAGCTGCTCTCAGCATCTGTTGAAAGAATAAGTGTCAGTGATGAATTGTAGATAATTTAAAATAAAAATATTTTGCTGGAACGCCTTCCTCATAAAATATTTGCCCCCTCAAACAAATTTTCCATTTGTGTGGGTCACTCCCCGTCAAGTCAACTTCAGCTATTGGCATGTGTGTGTGTGTGTGTGTGCGTGTGTTTATGTGCGTGTTTGTGCATGCATGTGTGTGTGTGTGTGTACACGCACATTGGTTTCCATATGTGTTCTGCGTGTGTTTGGCTCAGACACACACCCATCAAACCACAGAAGATGCGAGCAGCACAAGAGAGAGAGGATGCAGCCAAAAAAAAAAAAAAAAAATACACAACGGGATCAAGGGTGTGTGTGTGTCTGTGTGTGTGTGTGTGTGTGTGTGTGTGTGTTTGTAACTGTGTGTGTGTGTGTGTGTTAGGAGGGGGGTGCAAAAAGAAAAGACGAGAGAGAATGAAAGAGGAAAGCCACTGACTAGCTGCTGGCGAGCGATGTTAATAGCCTGTCGGTTTTGCTGGTTTCTTCTCTCTTTGCAGCAGCTGTATGCCGCCCAGCTGGCAAGCATGCAGATCTCGCCGGGAGCCAAGATGGCTCCCCTCCCGCAGGCTCCTAACTCCTCCGGTCCCCTTTCCCCCTCCGCCCTGAAGAGCGAGAAGCGAGCATCCAGTCCTGTTGCCCAGATTAAGGTGAGAAACTGCTGGACAAAGGACACATCTTTGATTGATTATACTTTAAATCAGACGAGGAGCTACTGAAACAACAAGCAGGCAAAAACAGCAGCATGAAAAAGATCAGACTGCATTAACATAATTGTACCTATAAGTGATGCATACAGGGATAAAACAGGGTCTCTGTGGAGGTTAGTAGTAACAGGAAACATAAGATAAAAGACAGCCTGAGTTTGGAACAAATCATATAGGAAAACACACAAGTATAATAATGATAATGATCAGTTCAAGTGAAAAAAGTGAGAGGCTGGAAATTTGGAAGTGGTTGAAACAACGATCTGCGCATGGGCCTGCACTCTTCACCGTCAATTAGAAGCAGCTTATTTAAAAGTCACACACTGATATACACACACATAAACACACACACACACAGTCACAAACTGACACTGGCGCTGGCTGCTGTTTGGCAGGAGCCCAGACCCCTTCACTGGAGGGAGCGTACGCCTCATCTTTACTCGACGACGAGGCAGTAATGGAAGCCATGTGTGGATTTGTGTGTGTGTGTGTATGTGTGTATGTGTGGATGTGTGTGTGTGTGTGGCGGGCACAGCTGCAACAGGCGTCACAATAGACCGGCGTCAGAGCTCACCGCACTCAAACAGTAGTGCTGTGCCTTCCAAAAACCTCCCCTCCCTCCCCTAGAAACCCGCACACGCTCAGCCCACCCTTCGCTTTGGTATGCCACCCGCTGCCAAATTCAGTCAATTACACTTCCAAACAGTGACCCATTTTTACTGCAAAAAGTTATAGTTTTGCCAGCATTATGCTTCATACACAAGATCTGTGCACATTGCAGAAAGCTTCTCCAGAGGTCGTGTGTTCAGCAGCAGAGACAAAGGTGAACCGACGACGCACTTTGCCAAAAAATAGAGGCAATTCTACTGTGATTGAGATGTTTCGATGCAAGTTATGATCCTTATTGTGCTTAGGAAACGTGTCATTATTGTAATCCTTCATAACTGAGTTTTAATAGACTAAACATGCTGTTTGCTAATGAAGCAACTAATGTCTTAACAGCCACCTTTGAGGCCAAAACAGAGAAGGTTTGACTCTCAAAAGAAGGATTTTGGGTGGTGGTTTCCAACCTGGATATTAAAAGTAATTTAGGAGATTCTGAGATGATTAGTCAAAAAGGTTTGATTATAAAGTTGTCAAATGCATTGTTTCCCTCATTAAATATTTTGCAAAGTCAGTTTTTTTGAAGGATTTGAAACCAACACCTATTACATTCACGTCATTTCGCTAGCTGTCTTCTCTCTCCTAGCCTTTTTTTTTTACTGAACTGCTGTATTTCCTGGTGCATTAGTGAAACAAATGTTGATCAATGGAATATTGTGAAAATATTTTGCT
Source organism: Acanthurus lineatus (assembly GCA_029814665.1). NCBI lineage: Eukaryota > Metazoa > Chordata > Actinopteri > Acanthuriformes > Acanthuridae > Acanthurus > Acanthurus lineatus. Next base: position 22,610,067 of record JAPZDV010000023.1, read on the forward strand.
GTGCCACACCCACACCCACACACACACACACACACACACACACACACACACTCGCACATACACATGCACCATCGTATGAATTCATGAGGAACTAAGAAAAGAAGACCCCTTTAAAAATCGTACCTCATAATGGTCAAAAATTTTACTAGTGACACTAAATTTTATATGAATGACAACATTACTTATGTCATTCATGCACTCACACATAAAAAACACAACTCACTTGTTAAAATAAATTCGCTTTGTGACAGAATCTGCTACATTTAACACTTTTGCATTCGTTCTGACTGACAGGAGGAAGGATCCACACAGCCATTGAACCTCTCAGCCAGACCCAAGACAGCAGAGCCTCTTCGTTCCCCGTCGTCCCCGACACAGGGTCTGTTCTCCGGAAACAAGACCAGCCCCACAGGCATGGGCAAGGGTCGCATCCCCAGCCCCATCCCCAGCATGGGCAGAAACACCTCTCTGGGTAGGTAACCGACACCTAAATGCACCTTAACACCGGCATTTCCTTTATAACTGGGTAGACAGCATTACTATTAGACACTGCTACTGTGTCTAATAAGCTAACATTGGCTTTGAGAACATGTTCAATCAGAATCACATGACTTAAACGCTGCAAAAACAAGCTCTCTCATACTCCACCGTATTGTTCACATCTGCCCTGTACATCCATCCCGAGCAAACACGTCTTTACTCCGGTGTAAAACTTTGCCTTCCCCTCAACCGGAAAAACAAAAACATCACCCACCCAAACACCAGCCTTCTGCCCCGCCACACACAGACAAACCGAGCAGCGTCGCATGTGCCTCATAGACTGCAGACACCTCAACCCCGCGATCAGACCTGTGTGTGTCTGCGTGTGTGTGTGTGTGTGTGTGTTTGTGTTTTACAGGAGTCCAAAGCCCTGTATTTAGCCCCAATGAAAACCCCGACAGCGGAAGCAGTGAAACCCAGCACACGTTATTTGCTTTTTAAGAGCTTCCTCACATCATTGTCTGCCCGCGCTAGACCTTTTATGCCCCTACCTCTGCTATCTGTTATTAAGGCCAATCTAAACCCTCTCATTATAACCCCCCAGAAAACAATTTCACCAGCTCCTCTGGAGTGGCTTTGAGGACGCGATGCTTGTGTTCCCTGCAAAGTTATTTTTTGCCCATTTTAACGGCCACCCAAGCATACATCGCTTCCTACTTGTCTGCTAATTAAACGAGGAGGGCGATGGAAACTTTGCGTCCTTTTATTTATTTATTTTTTTCCTTATTCTTCAAATGTGCAGCGGCTTCAGAAGTGTGAAGCGAGGCACGTAAACAAGCCAGAGGAGGTTCAGTCACGTTTAGACACAAGTGGACTTAGAAAAACATAAAATTTCTGTTTATGTAAAGATCTTTATGTTGTCTTTCACAGGGAATTTGTATGCAACCGTTCTGAATCTTTGTTTTTCAGCACTTAACGCTTTGATTTCAGAGCTTGATGGCGTTCATGCAGGAGCATACAAATAACACACACACACACACAACAAAATTTGGTTCCTCAGGGCTCAGAGTTCAGCAGCATCTGACTCAACAAACAGACAAATAAAGAAAACTGACAAATTAGAGTTTACAAACTGGTTGCAAACAAAAAAAGCCTTTGAAAACTTGTTTTGGAGCATAAAAGTCTAAAAGGAATTTAGAAGAAATGTCACTGGAGAACAAGTCCTAATACTTTAAAAACTCCTAAGCTTAAGTTAGAATGAGGAAGCCAAATTTTCAACTCACTTATTTCATATTAATTTTGATTTAATTGTATTTTTCTGTCTGTAAAAACTGATGTTCTAAACATAAACCCCAGTCACAACAGAGCAACATCTGAATCAGAGTCTGAAGATGTTTGCAGGGTTTTTGTTTGTGTCGTCAGGCTTTTTGTCAAATCTAAACCGCCCACTTTAAGATCAAATAAGCATGAATTTGTGAATGTCAATGGGCAAAAATCCACAATAAATTTTAAGCCTATTGAAATTCAAGTGGTGTGAAAGAAAACCAGACACCTGACAGAAAGATCCTGCTACTTCTGATACATTTTCTTAATACCTCCTTTGCCTTCGACGGCATGAAGTACAAACTCCTGTGTGAACACGTTGTGGCTCCACATGGAGCTTCAGGCTTAATACGTTCGATGCCATGGCTTGCTGCCTGAGGGCCGCAGAGTACTTGAGAAGACGAGTTGCGACGAGAGCGACTGGGGTCTTGGTGAGGCTCACGCCGAGTACGAGGTTTCAGGGGGCGACCAGCCCCTTCTGCTTCCAGTCAAACGTGGGTTTGTTGAGAGGGTAAAAGCAGACTGATGGGAGGAAGCAGAGAGAGGTGGAGGGTTTTACTCAAGTTTGCACAGATTCTGCACACTACATCTTTAACTTCATAAAACTGGCAAAGTTTTTCTGACCTGTACTTCATTTGTTATGTATTTGGTTGTAAATACTTTGGGTTTACAATAAAAAAAACCAACACTGGTCTCTTTAAGTTGCTCTTCTATCCTTCCAATCACTGACGCAAACAGTTGACCCTCCTTTTCTATCCTGTCCTCCCCTCCCAGACATCCTGTCCAGCCTCAACTCCACAGCGCTGTTCGGGGACCAGGACGCAGTGATGAAGGCCATCCAAGAGGCCAGGAGCATGAGGGAGCAGATCCAGAGGGAGCAGCTCCACCAGCAGCAGCATCAGCCAGGACACCAGAGTCTGGAGGCCAAACTGTCGGCCCTCAGCAGCATGACCCTGAACAACGGCAACAAGGTTAGAGGGACGGACGGATCACATGCGGAGACGCACAGACAGACAGACAGACAGACAGACAGACACACTTGGTTGATAAAGTCTATAAGTATCACATGGTCTAAATGCAGTTTTCAAAGGCATTTTCTTTCACGAGAAGAAAGAATTCTGATTGAAACGCTGATGGGCCTTCACGCTCACATCCACATTAACTACACAAATGCAAGGACATACATTATATGCAGCGCATGTGACACACATCAACGGGCAGCGGAGGAGGAGGAGGAGGAAAATAACATTTACCCAAGTACAAGTACTGTACCTTTCTAAGGTACCATTATATGCACATAAGACATTAAAACACATTGAGCAGTTAAGAGCAGCTCCACCTGGACCAAGAAAAACTGTAAAAGCTTTACTGTTCAGATGTTTATGCCTCAGTTAAACTAATTTTTACACTCTAAAAAAACGCCATGTTGCATAATAAGTATATTTACTTCTGATACTTAAGTACACATTGCTGGAATCGCATACTTTCACTGGGTAAAACTGCCAATACTTGTTCGCGACAAGAGAAGCCAGACTGCTGATGATAGATCAATATTATGATCATGTCAAACAACAGATGCTTTCATACAAAAACACATTACAAACTCACTAACCACACATTCCAGCCGTAAGTGAAAAAACTCACTGCCTCGCTGCCTCGCTCGCTCGTTCGCTCGCTGGCTGCATGAGAGGGCATCAGAATCAGTGCAACAGTGTGCGTTTGTGTCTAAACAACATTCAGATCCATGTAATTTCATCTCTCACTCCTTCACACACACAGAAACACACACTCATAGATCTCTTAACTTCTTGCTTTCCCGCTTTACATTTTCTCTCAGTGTTTTATTGAGCGCGTGCTCGGGGTTTCTGGCCGGCTCACGCACGAGTCTGAAGAATATTCATGGATGATATTTGGTGTTGTTTGGCTCGAGCTGCAGCTCTTGAGGACTTCTCTTTTCTCCTCTCATCTCCACGGCCACCCAGAAGCCAACAGCTTTGAAGAGGGAGCAGCTGGGCCAATGACAAGTGATGGTTTTGGCGTGTGAGTGTGTGTGTGTGAGTATGTGTGTGTGTGTGTGTGTGTATAATGGAGTCCAGCTCTCCACTTGCCCTGGAGGGGGGGATCCCTGCATCAGGGTTTTAGTCCAATTAAATGGCCTTTCTAAGGTAAGGGACCCCCCCCCCCCCCTCTCCATGCTCACCTCTCCCCGCCTCCCCCCTCCCCAGGCTGGAAGAGACAGGGCCTTTGTACCGGGATCTCATATCCCGAGGGAAATCCATATTCCAAAACATCTTCAATCAGTCTGATCAGCCAATCACAGACATCCAGGGATCAGACATTCAGTAAAACAGGGAACATGATTAGATCGGCTCTCCTGCGCAACTGATCCCATGTTGCTTACGAGGATGAGGAGAAGGAGGAGAAGAGGAACTCATGAATATTTTAGGGGTGGAGACTTTGAACCCACCAACCCCAAGTAGGTCATGATTGGTGCACTCCAAGGATAGACTGTTTTGAATTTTTTTTGGACTTGTTTGCGTTGCATCTTTAGGAGGAAAACATCCAAAAATCTGGCAAAATATATCTCTGCGGTCCCAAGTTGATTTTTTTTTTTTTATAAGTCATTATACTAGTAAACACTGAGAAACTCATAAATATAAATTATACTACAGCCTAAGCTAATAAATTGTTTATTAAAATTTAATGTAAGTTGTCTGCTGCAGGTCTGGAATAAAAAAAAAAAAAAAAAATCCAACCGATGCTCCTAAATAAGTTTGTGCCTTTAAAGAGCTTTTTGCACCGAGTTAACTTTGAAATGATGACAGATTAAGGTGAGTGTATTGCAGGGAGAGCCCTACATGCTTGTCGAGCTCTATATTTTCCAACTTTATAAGAACAAAACCAAAGCAATGCAGTAATTTGGTTTATAGCTCCATGCCTCCTAATAAAAAGCTCATTTGGAAAGTCTCAAAGTAATTGTTTCCGGTTCGAGGACGACAGCAGGCTGCGGTGTTTGTTGTCAGTTTGTTATTCGTAACCTAACAACAGCGGCTCAAAGACTCTTTCTCTTTGCTTTAAATGCATAATTTTTTCTTCGGGACGGAGAAGTTTTTTTTGTGTGTGTGTGTGTGTTTCTTCTAAAGCGCTCAAAGGCTTTGCTCTGTCTTAAACAATTCATGGATGGAACTTGCTGGATGCTGAGAGTGTGACTCACTCGCTCCACCTCGAGAGGCAACAAGTCCAGCTCTTTTTCTTTACCTTGGATTTGTGTGTTGTTTTCTGTTCGTCGAAATAAATTTGTTACTCAAATCCTCCTCCCAGAAACTTTGAAGCTCTGCCCGAGCTTTTTTGTTTTATGACATTGTGCTAACAGCATATAAGGCTCCTTTGGAGGGAATGACAACTGCTGTTAATGGTATCTGAGTGTAATATTGAATGTTGGGCTATTTATTGCCTTGACGCTGAAGTCGACTCAAAGGGAGCCATCGCGGTGACGTCTGAGTGTGTGTGTGTGTGTGTGTGTGTTTGTGTTTATCTCGCTTTCTGTTTGTGTATTTTTGTCCGTCAGCATTCATTTCAAGCGCAGAAGACGTAGACATTTACCTAAAAGCTGAAACTGATCCTGGGCTCCTTTATGTGTGTGAGTGTGTGTGAGTGTGAGTGTGTGTGTGTGTGTGTCCTGGCTCTGCGCTGGCCTTGGCCATGTTAATGTCATTATAGCTGGTGTACAGACGAGAGGCCTGGCCAGTTAGTGGCATTGTTGAGTATCACCTTACGCTTACGTTGCTTCCAGCTGGCCTGCGGCTGCCAAAGCTCACCGAAATAGCCACCGTGTATGACTGTGTGGGTGTGTGCATGTATGTTTGTGTGTGCATAAAAACCCTGTGTGCGCTGTTCTTTTTTTCATCTAAACAGCCACAAAACACTCCCTAAGCCCCATTAAAGGAAAACACCAAGTTTTTTGAGAGACATTACTCAATACATGACATGTTTTGGATGAAAACACAAAAATCAACAGTGTGTGTGTGTGTGATTGTTCACTCTGGCTCCGACTTACTAGAGTATAAAATAAGGTCTTGGAATAAAAGTGTGCATGGCAACTTCGTATTTGGTAAGTTAACTTAGATGTGTGACAGCTTTTACACACACGAGCTCGATGAAGTTTACATGAAATGTGATAGAAAAATAATACGACGCTCTGAACCACGAGGGACTACTTTTCCTGTTTTCATAGTGGAGGGAAACATGGAGGGGTGATGGCAGACTGAGAGCAGGTAAAATCCACAGGCCACTTAAGAAAGAGCACAAACTGTTCTTATCGCTCTGAGATCTGTTGAGTTAGATATGCAAACAATTGTTTAACAGATGATTCAAAATTGAATGATGGAGTCTGTGCTCACTTAATTTAATATATTAATAATAAAGCCGGTTGAAAGGCAGATGAGCCTCTTTGTAGCTCCCTTTTGAGTAGATTAAAGGTTTCAATGCTTAGCTATTATTTTACAATTATAAAGGAATAACATTTATTTTTGTCGGTAAAATTAATCAAATGACTTAACAGAACAAAATAAGCTTCCATACAAAATCAATTTGCCATCTGAAGTCAAAGTGAACAGAAATTATATCGTTCCTGCTGCACTATTTATAAATCATTCATTTTTAGACTCCCTGTTGTTTTTTGTTCGACGTGGTCTTCAGTCGACCTCATCGTTTGCTTCTTGAACATGAACATTCCTCTCTGGCTCACTGTTGTATTCTTCTCTTAGTTTTTGTGCAGTTTTGAAGTTTACCAGATCTCTAAATTTTAGGGGTAAAATGATTTAATGTGGCCTCTTACAGTGAAATGTCTTTCGTCTGCACCCCGCCGAACAAAGTGGGTCGGCATGCTTGCAGTTTCTGTTGGTAAAGCAGAAAAAGTCTCGAAGGAGGCGAAGAGGGAGGAAATGGTTGTATAGAAGTTTATTTTGGCTCTGCTGGTGATTTTGGTCTTTGTAGGAAGCGAGCCTGTGAAACCGACAGCTCAGACAGTTCCAAGTCTTGATTAAAGGTCGATGTAATGTTGCTGTATTTGAAGCCTGAATGATATACATTATAATAATGTACACTACAAAGCTGAGTCTGGCACCTGCAAATAGACTGTTGAGTGTCTACTTCTTTTGGGTTGGAGCCTCGAGGGGTGGAGGGCTGCCGATGGTGTTAAGGGATATGAATAGGAGGACTGGTGAAAAGGAGAAGGAGGGGAGGAGGGAAGAAAAAACAGAACAGAGCTGACTGACAGCTCTATCGGCACTCAGCAAGAAAAAAAAACTGGAGAAGGAAAGAGAGAAAGAAAGAAAGAAGAAAAAAAGGAAGAGAGAGGGAATGTGGGGAAGGGGGAATGGAGGAGGTTGCCAAACTTGATTGGCCCGAGAGGTGACAGTAAACGGTTGCGGGTCAGCTGGAGGCACGCCGTGCTGGCGGTAGGAGAGTTGTTAGTGTGGTAATGAGCTCAATACGGTGTGGATTAAAAAAAAAAAAAAAAAGAAAAAAAAACTATGTTTGGAGTGTTACCCTAGCAACCACGGAGAGATGCAAATGCCAAGACGAAGAGAGACCAGGCGGAACGAAAAGAGTTGGGTGTCTCTTACATTTAGAAACATACATTCAGCCGAAACATCAAGCTGCAGACTCAGTGAAAGCAACAGTGTGTCGAACACTCACAGTGGAGCTGTTTGGATTTTTGGTTTTTGTGATACTTTTTTTTGTGATATTATTTATTTCTAAATTTTTGGGTAATTAAATTTGCCTTTTTAATTAAATTTGATATTTTTTAATTAGTCTTCAACTTCAATCTTTTGCTAAGTTGTATTTATCTTTGCCCTTGCTCGTGTCCTTCATTGTGCGTCATTAAGTCCTTTATCAGTCAACTTGTCGCCTTTGAAGTCAAGTGCAACTCTTTTTGCTTAATTCAGACCTGGTTAATTAATAATGTAATATCAAGCATGTGATCGGCAGGTTTTACTGTTTTGTAGTCTTTCAGATGGGATGGCACTTGATGAAAGTTTTTCCTCAAAATTTTGCTTTCTCTTTACTCTAAATGCCTGAGGAGGAGGACTCCAGAACTGCTTACTTAACTATTTTCAACCAGGTTAATACCTCCGTGATGAAGAGTTTAAAGCCCTTTTTACACAGATATAAAGCAACATGGCTTCAACAAAGTCCTTTCTTTGCACTGACTTTGGTTTTCTACTCTGTACCAAACAACTTAAGCTCACTACCTTAGTGTTTGAGTTTAGAAAGCATGTCACAATACAGAACATAAAGAGGCACGATGGGCATAATGTGTAACGGAACAGTGTCGTCTGCATACGTGTGCAGGTGGGATGGCAGTTTCTCAACATAACGATGGCACAACAAATGTTTACCTCCTCTGTTATGTGGCAGTTAATCTCGTCCTCTGCTCAGAGGGTGAGGAGCTCTCAGACATTGTGATTTTGCTGAATTTTCATTGCTGATCTCCTTCCTTGAGTTACAGTCGTTGCTAGCTAACATGGCCTCAAAACACGATACCCCGTCCCAGCATGCCAGCAAAGCTTTTCCAAAGACGTCAATTTTGTGCTGCACCTTGCTGGCTCTGAGGTGAAACAACAACCTCCCAGGCTGCCTTCATAACTTTTTTACCAGAGGTTAAGGTGCAAAAATGGCACAGTATTCTTTGAGAGGCTGCAAAAAGAGGGTTAAGACAAAATAATTTGGTGGAGCACAATTCAACAGTGTGCACAATACAGATTGAGTCTCATGACAGAGAAAGTTGAAAAAAAATCTGTGATGCTTCTCCAAAAGGCAGTAATCCAGTTAGAAACCAGCAGGCGCACAAGCCAAACCTATTTCAATCTTGACTAAACAAAGCAACGACAGCTCCTTATTGCATTTGCCACAAAAACTTTCATGTAGACCAAAAGAAGAAGACCAACCGCATGGAGTATTTGCACATTTTGACCCAGGTCTGCTGTTAATCTGTATTTTGGATCAGTCTGCCTCTATTGATGCTGTTCTAGACCATTTTCCAAAAGCACAAGTCTACTGTGCATTAGTTTTCCATCATTCTTCCCCATTAACCAGGAACATTTTAACTTCTTATTGAGCGTATGCTCTGTATTTTGCAAAACAGTCATATTTAGCATAATTGTGATCAACTCTTACTTTCAGTTTCAAAGCACCGAACTTTAACTTTTAGAGGTCCGAAAGCATCATCATGAGCCACAACTGCTTTTTCCAGGCTATTGTTTCACGTTATAAGCTTAAAAAGAACTTCTCAGTGCTCTTATTATTGTCTCTGGACTATTTTTTCCATTCCACATCTCTGTCTTTTTCTTTTGCTCTCTCTATCTCTCTCTGTCTCTCCCTCTTTCTCTTTTCTTTAGTCCTTTGTTAGGCGGTTGCTTCCTGCGGTGAGCATGGCACTGCCCAGGCACATGTTCTGTGGTGGGCCTGATTACAGCCCTGCCGTAGTGCTGACATTGGCCCGCGCCGATCCCTCATCTGTAAACACACACACACACACACACACACACACACACATAAATATGAACACGTACACGCTGGCCCTTAAGTTCCACCAACTCTGCCAGCAGCTACCGCGGCATGACTTCACCCGGCAACCATTCCTTGCGTCAAACAAAATGCCTCTGTCACCAGAATAAGGAGGAGAGCCGAGAGGGAAGAAGGGAGGGAGGGAAGGCAGGGTAGAGGAGAGGAGAGGAGAGGAGCGGAGGAGCAGAGGAGGAGTGTAGCTGCGCGGTAACTGTGCGGAGGGTTCGATGTTTTCCACCGCAGTTCTGGAGCGTGGTTGGGTAATTTTAGCTGGAAGGCCCAAGGCTGGCTGCTCGTAGAAGTTATTTCCCTCAGAAGTGGAGATGCAGGCAGAAGGCAGAATCAGAGAGGATGATGTTTGGGAGGCTGGAGAAGATATTGTTCATTAGCGCAACCTTTTGAGGCTATGATTTGTCTATTAGCTAATGACTCAATCAACATCTGGACTCATTTCCTTTTGGACAGTGTAAAAAAACAGTAGTCAAGCTGAATCAAAATATACTGCCCATTTTTTGGGGGCTGGGCATTCTTCCATGCCAACTCAACCCAGCAATTAGTTTTATTGTCATTACCATCAAAGTCATCCCTAGTGACCCAATTTAAAAGATGCCTGGCACACATTGGGACTCGGTCCAGACATTAAGTAATAAGAACTAAATAGGAATTGAAAACTGAAAAGATTTTTCTGGCAACCTCAGCGATGCTGCAGCTGCATTATATTTGCAGTTCGCTTTAAATAACCAATCATACCTTTTTTTGTGTTGCAGGAGCGGCTGCACTACGAGACGCTGAGCCAACACCTGGGAAAGCTCGGAGAGGATGCTGGGAAGATGGTCCATCGAGTCATTGATCTGACGAGACCAGAAGATCTGGATGGTAAGAACCTCCGTCGCCCATCGCCGTGCTGCTTCTCCACCTGATTCTTCTTCTTTTTCTTATTCTCTTTCTCTCAATTTTTTTTTTCTTGTTTATTGAATTTGATAAGTTTTGCCTACTTCTCTGACTCTTGACCTCTTCTTTGATGGTTGTTTATAATCTTGGTAAGTCAGAAATGTATGCAGATGCACAAAAGACATGAGAGAAAATGGGAGACTAGAGAGAAATAAAAGGAAGGAGTTGCAGGAGTCTTGAGAAGCAGTCACATCCTGTTCAGACTAAATTAATACCAGTGACCCTTAACTCCGTGGGCCTCACATAGAAGAGGCCCTTCTTCTGGGGGTCTCGCATCTCAGAATTCCACAATAAAGAAGAAGGCATCTTCCTGAAAGCCAGAACATGCAGGTATTCAGCGAACACAAATATTTATTGTGCTCCTCAGGAAGCTAAAGTGAAGGACACCCTCAACAGCTAAACAGTTTGTTCAGTGTCAACATTTTACTCGCTAGAAAAATTTTACACTGTTATTATTCCTGCAAGTGCATGACAAGAGGCTAAATTCTTCTCCCTTTTTGCACAACAAGTGTTTGTGACACAAGATCCCACCCAGTATAAGTATGGAAAAAAAAAGTAAGCAGGCAAAGGCAGACAACAAGTCTGTTGGAGTTAATGGTCAATGAATTTTACAGTAAATAAGGATTCTTAAATTTTAAGTGAATAATTGAGTTGATTTTTTCTTGTTTTTTTTCCAAACAGTTAGCAAATACTGTTTTTTTTGCTCTGAAACACACTTATTGACACTGACATGGTGTTAAAGTCTTTTTTTTTTCCTCCTCACCACCTGTTACTCATAAAGCACCATTGTTTACAGGCGGTGAGGAGCTGAGGAGTGCTCATTGGGCTTTAGTTTAAAACCAGAGGGCTAAACACAGGAGCGTAGGCACTGAGATTGTATCATCCTGAAGTAAACTGACTACAGCACATAGTTTATGTGTGTTTGTGCGAGCATGTTGAGGGCATCCCAGGAAGGCCAACATCATACTTTTGTTATAAATCTCTTTCCCAAGCAGGCAAAGGAGGAAGGAAGGACTCATCCTTATCAGTTCTTATCATTTCATGCATAAAAGATGATTTTTTTCAATGAGGGTCCTTTCCTTTGTTTCATGTAGGGAATAATATCGCAGAGGCACGAGTGTTCAGGGAGTCGCGTGGCAGGAACAACAGCGAGCCCCACATCAAGAGGCCCATGAACGCCTTCATGGTGTGGGCCAAAGACGAGAGGAGGAAGATCCTGCAGACCTTCCCCGACATGCACAACTCCAACATCAGCAAGATCCTGGGTGAGATTTCACAGCTTCGTCACTGACAGCAGAGAAAAAAGCGTCCAACACCACATCCAAACTCCTACAAACTCCAGATGTCTCTAACTTTAAGCCCCCTTACATTAATGTCCTGTTCTTAAGAGACTCTTCTTATTTTTTTTATTCTACTTGTGAAAATATTTGGCTCAGTTGAAGTTAGTGTCAATTATGTCATATAGACGATGAAGAAAGAATTTTAAAATGACCTCTTTGTTATTACTCAATGATACATGGCCAGATTATCTTATTTTCATGTGACTTGAATTTTTCTCCAGCAACGTATGGTCTGATCTTGCAACAAGGCGCCTTAATTTACTGCAAACTGTGACAATCAGTTTCTTTTCCCAGCAAACTCATTACCTCTTGGGACATAAAGTCTTGATAAAAAAATCAATTTGAAGATATCTTTTAAGTGATATTGTATTATTTAGGTAATAAACATTATATGCAGCGCACCAACAGCTTTTGGGTTCATACACACACACACACACACAGGTCGTTCCCCTATCTCGTTCAAAGACACACTCATTTCTACAGTTCACAGGGTTTCCTACCAGCAGGCTGCAGACTATGAGAAGGACTAGTGTGTTTTTTAAAACCTGGAACACTCGGCACACAGAGCGCCACTGTGTCAGCCTGACTAGTGTGATGGATTCATTCAGTTAAAAAGTAGCAATGTTGATACTAACCTCGGCGACACAGATAGCTATTCACACGGCGCTGAGCGTAACGGTTGTTCGTGAAATGTTCTTAAGACCTCCACTGTCCGACGCAGGGCTCCGGCGAGCTCGAGGGCTCCTGAATTTAAATGCTCCTCCTGAGCGACACCAACAAATTGCTTTTTTCTTAGATGTGTTCCTGACTTAGAGCTTTGAACGGGCTCCGACAAAGGGCCGTTTTGTGTTTTACTGCCGTCATTTATGTGATTTATCATTTGTGCAAAAAGTTTCACTGAGGAAATCTAAATTTAAGCCAGCTATTTATTCTTTTTTCTTTTTTTTTTTTTAATTCTGTCATTGGGGAAATTATTTGACAGTAAAATATGAATAGTAAGATCCTGTTGGCAGGAAGCATCAAGGGATTATTTTCCAGTAATTTATCAAAAACCTCTAAAAAAGAAACAAAAAGCAGAACTTAAAGTGCTCAATTGTGTATGTGTGTATGACTGCATGTGTACAGTTCATGGCTCTCCAACATAATAACACAGCTGGACTTCGGGGAGTGGGTGGTAGACTTAAAAAAACTCCTCTCTGTTTCCTGTGTCACAAAAGTACAAGACCAGTTTGTGATAAACCTTGATAAACAGAGACACGAGGCGGAGTGTGTAATCAGTTGTCAGAGTGGCTCGCAGATGTGCTGCATTCCTGCGGTAATGGCCATGTCCACTTGTTCAGAAGGTCCTCTTACCGGAGAAAATAAGGAGTACACAATGTTTCATTCTTCTTGAGCCCAAAGGGGGGAGCAGAATGTAATCCACCTCTAATTTTAAACAGCCTAAAGACTCGACGGTGTCTGTTCACATGATGAAAACACCTACCTGAAAAGAAGAAAAAACACCAAAAACTCTGATTTTCTTTTTTAATAGATACACACCAGGGCCCTATGACTCTTTTAAATGGTCAATCTCACATGTAGCCAAAATGACAGAACATCAGAATTGTATTTATTGCATCTATTTTACCAACAAGTCAGCAATCAAAAGGTATCACTCACATTTTCATCGCTCCCTGAAGTGCAAAAGTGTAAAGAGTTTAAAATGTTTTCACATCCTGAAATTTTGTCACTTTCTGATGTCTTGAATTTTAATTTCCTTCAATACATACTGATAACAATTTGGCATTTTTTTCCGTTATTAAACAGTGACAGGCAGAGGCAGAGAGTATGACATACAACAAAGGTCTGCTGTAAATAATTGGCCAGAAAGAGCTCCAAGATACATGTGTGTTTTATTGAAAACTAAAAGCAAAAAAAAAAACAGAGAAAAGACACAACTAAATTCTCAATTATTTGCCTCAGGCTCTCGCTGGAAAGCCATGACCAACCAGGAGAAGCAGCCGTACTATGAGGAGCAGGCCCGCTTGAGCAAGATCCATTTGGAGAAATATCCCAACTACAAGTACAAGCCGCGGCCCAAGAGGACCTGCATCATCGACGGCAAGAAGCTTCGCATCGGGGAGTACAAACAGATGATGCGGTCACGGCGTCAGGAGATGAGGCAGTTCTTTGTGGGGTGAGTAATAGTCAGCAATGCGTGTCCTCCACAGCTCCAACCTCTCATCGAAATATGCTCACTTCTGACTTCAAAAGAAACAACATGGGACGTCCACAATGCCAAAGTCTCAGGCTTCAAAACAAAACAAAAAAAAATACTCCACAGGGTCTTGTACAGTTTGCAATTTAATTTTTTTTTCTTTTTTTATGTTACAGCAACATCTTATAATTACAAGGGATATTTTCACAGAAATAGCTTTACAGCTCTTTCCTCCATCACTGCATACATCCGATGTTGAGACGTAACTCTGAGCGTTTAGACACTGAGCGTGGACAAGCCTCGGATCACTGAAAAGGCTCTGTGTCTTGCTCAAGAAGACTTTGCTTGGTTTTGTTGCTGCACCTGTGACCTTTCAGATCAGTTGGCTCTTTAACAAAGATGCAATCCTACCAGAAACCTTGAACTGAAAGTGGGTATTTTAGCATGAAGAATCAGGGGCATTTCATTCAGAGGTTTCACACTAGCAACTGATCTGTTTCTGAGAACTTCAAATGATATGCTTTTTTTTTCCAAATGTGTTTCGATATGAATATAAAAGAAATAATCCTCACTACATCCATTTGCTAAAAGCTTGCGATCATCAGGGTTAATGGTCCATTTATTAAAGGTTTCCTCTTGGAGCCCTCTGGCTCTATCTGCAAAAACCCTCTAAGCATTGAGTGAAGAGCAAGATATTTTTTAGAGTGTAGTCAGTGCAGCGAGGGGAAAAACAGTGGCATTGACTTAATAGGAACCAGCCATGGATGTGTTTAAAGCCATCACAGTGGCCTGTGTTTGAGATGGATTTACCAGAGGCCATGGCTTTGAATAGGAGCGATTTTTAATAGCTTGTCATTTATTAAATTAGGACAATGCTGGGCGCTTGCGGGCAGTGAAATTGGACACAGACAGACATAGTGGAATATGAAATGTAAGCAGATGTTAGAGAGAGAGAGAGAGAGAGAGCGAGAGCGAGGCAGACGTCACAGGCTGAATGCCACATTTACTGTGTGTGGTCAAGTGAATGCAAGAAGACGAAGAAGAAGAAGAAGAAAAAATAAAAAGCTTATGATTCTCCAGGCCTGGACTTTCAATCAAAGCTAAATCAAACAGCTACCGTGAGCCAGTACACAACCAGTTCCTGGCACGTTCTGTGTAACTAAACCAGTGTTGTTTTAGAGCGTTTAATGTGAAAATGAGTCTGTCGGAGCGCACGGCGGTAATTGTTTCAGGAGACAGAGGAGGGGAAAACTGTTAGGTGAGAAAAGTGACAGCAATTTTCCTGCTTTATGTGGCTCATTTGAGGAGCCAGAGGGCCCGTTTGAGTGATGTGCGTTTACCCTCATTCCATCTGTATCTTAACAGGTTATTTAGCCGATGCTGCCGCGAGCTGGCAGGGGGAACTCCATGTTGGGACATGCCTGGCCAGATGAAAAAGCAATGCCGTTAAACTTGAGTGGCCTGAGAATTGATGTTTTTGTGCACAGCAGTTTGTTCAAAGGAGGCTTTAATGAATCAATCAAAGGCAAATCTGCACCCTTTGTGCATTAACCAGCTGATGCTACATTCACTGCTGCTGTGGCCGAATCATTCAAGACTTTCAAAATTTCATTGTTACAAAAAGATTTTCATGCAGCCTGTTTCAGGATGAATCCAACTGACTGTAGTTTTTCTCTAGTAACACCATTAGTTTGACATTTATGGTTTGGGTAATTAGTCTCAGTAACTAAGCAGTTATTTGAAAATTTGAGACATGTGTTCATTTGTCTTTAGGATAAACTGTAATAACATCTAGCGCCATCATCCGGTTAAAATTTCAGTTTGTTCGGTACTAATATATGACAAAATACCAGTAAAACTGACAGGACTGGTCTAAAAGTCTTTTTTTTTTAACATTCAAAGTCTCTATCGAGGGTTTAGAACAAATTTTCTCTTTGTATTACCATCATACTTAATCGTCATTTGAAGGGTGAAGTGTAGATTAATCCTCTTTTTTGTCCCAAATGTTTCAAAAATTAAACTGATCTCATCTCCTTCTGGTAAAAGGCCCCAGATCAGGGCAAAATACAGAGTGACTCTGGGAGTTTGTTTCTCCAGAAGCTCTGGTCTCCTCCATCTCTTTCAGTCACATTAACAGCTGTCTGCTGACATCCATCCCTTTGCTCATCCAACCCACACAATACTCATAGCCCTGAGATAGGTACCATAGCCCGTGCAATCAAATACTGATTTAAAAATAAAATGTCAACGTTACAAAGAGGCTCCAAAGCTCCGATTATTCACTATAGCCCTAAAAAAACAGACATTACTGTTATCAAAAGTTGCATTTGTGTTTAATGCAAACTTTAGCATGCTTTCACTTCGTAGTGAGCTTGTTAACACTGACGTGAACATTTAGACACGCTGTGTTGCCTCAAAAAGCAGCTAGCATGGCGTCAATCGCTAAGTATCATATGTTTTATTTGTTCTAATATTGAAACTAACCTAATATTCTTCTTCCTCTTTCCTTGTCTCTCAGGCCTCAGCCTCCGATTCCTCTCGGCAGCAGCCCGGGCGGCGTAGGAGTTTACCCGGGCGCCATAACCATGGCGACGACAGCCACACCATCCCCACATCTGACCTCAGACTGCTCCAGCAACTCAGCCAGTCCCGAACCCGCCGTCCCCGTCATCCAGAGCACGTACGGAGTGAAGTCCGAGCCCGGCAGCAGGAGCAACAACGGCAGCGGGATGGGAGGCTTGGATCTGCCCAGCGACCCCACCAACGGAGACGACGACATGGACATGTACGAGGACTTTGAAGACGAGCCCAAGTCAGACTATAGCAGCGACCATGAGACACGGGAGGCCATCAGTGCCAACTGAACGTCCTCAGGGTCTCAGTTGTAAAAAAAAAAAAGAAAAAGATTAAAAAAAAAAAACTTCTGTTATACTCAGAGACACTTTTTTTGAAAACAGTTTATAACAGAGACCTTCAGGCAAACTTTCAGGACATGTTGCCTCATGCACTGAGCATGCCCGGACAGGAATCAAACTGCTCAGAAAGCGAGGAAAGAGAAAGAAGAGACGGTGTCTTGATGGACGTCCATTTGAAGAAAAAAAAAAGGGGGCCGACGGGAAAAAAATGTGATCCAATAAAAAACAACCTGAAACAGACACTCAGACATCCAACTGACAATGAACTTCAGTTTCCTACTCTTTGACAATCGATATACAACGAGCGAATAAGAGTTAGACGAGAGGAAGAGCGTAAAAACGAGAGAGGACGGGAAGGAGAACAAATGAGCGACGAACACATTGCTGTGTGGTTTGTAAAGAGCATGCATGGATTTTGAAGCATCAGGAGTTGGTCTTCAACAGCTATTTGGTCTTAAATGTTTAAGGAGTGATTTAGTTTTCATCTTTATGTATTTACTTTTATTGTGTTTTTTTTTTCGCCCTTTTTTTTGTCTTGTAGACTATTTTCTGACAGGTCACTGCCTGTACAAACTCTGGACTGTCGGGAACTTGAAATTTGAAAAGTTTTAATATAAATCCTAGCTATTGTAATCTTATAGTCTTACTTTTGTTTCTTACGAATACAGTGCATCTACATCTTTTTTTTTTCTCTGACAAACTGCTTACATTACATTACTGTTTTTTCTTTGTTTTTTTTTGTTTTTTTTTAAATATCCCAGCTCAGGTATGATGTGCCAGCTTGTGAATGTGTTTTTTTTTTGTTTTGTTTTGTTTTCATACAAAAAGAGTGGTAGACTTTCAGACTGTCGATGAAATAAAGGGAGCAAAATCCCTTATATCACATTATTATTATTATTATTATTATTATTATTATTATTATTATTATTAAGTGAGTAAGTACCCAGGCATTGTACAGATTTACTTCAAATGTGCCAAACCTACATTCACATTCACTCGGGATGTTGTAGTCTTAACTTCCAATGCTGCAAAAAAGTCTTATAACAATCAGCTTTTTTTTCTATCTGACGAGAAAAGTTCGTACTCTTTTAAACTGCTGGCTCCCCTCCTGGCCCGATCGCAGGCAGAGCTCAGGGAGGATGTGTGTTCATCACACTTGCTCAGTCACACACACACAAAAACACACAAAAACACACAAACACAGACTTTGTGTCGCTCTCTGGCAGCCCCCCCACCTTGAGCTTTTAGATGTAGTTCACAAGAGCAGCACAAAAGTTCGTATAAGTTCTTTAATTCCACTTCTTTGGTGCTTTCATGAACCACAATGCCCATAGTTCCTTGAGGCCAAACGTTCAGAATATTGTGCAGCAGGTGCAGGAAGGTGCAACCAGTCGCAGACATTTAGCATTTAGCAGTCTACCCCCTTTCAATCTGGCTGTAGGTAGAGACACGTTTTTGGCCTTTTTTTGCTGAGGAATAAACAAGCGTAGATCTGTTCATTCAGTTTCATATTACAGGGGATGAGCAGCCCCAGAGTAACACTACTGTAGGAGAAGAGTTTCTTATTATTCTGGATCCCTTCACTGTATTTTGAATTGTTGTTTTAAATCGGTACAAAAGTGTACAAAAATGTTACTATTTTTATTAGCCTGTTAATATTTGTAAATGTCTTCTCAGCAGCATAATGAGAAAGATACACCAAACTTGTGTTCGAGAAAAAAAAAAGAAAGAAGAATTTATATAGTTGCAAAAAAAAAAATTGGTTTAATAGGTCTGTTATTTCAAAAAGGGTACCTTTTTCTACGTTTGCATGTATGTTATCGAGACGAGTAAATTATTAAGAGAGGATTGGTGGAAAAAGAAAAGTGAAAAATTCTCAATCAGCTTCTCGGTGAACCAGTCAGAGCACACGTTTTTCCACAGTCTGAAGGGAGATGTTCCTCCCTGGTGTTGGTGCAGTCCAGTCATCTGCACCGTGCCGGGTGTGTGCACAATTTTTCCTCTATTTTATTCAAGTGTCACTTTTTTTTTTTCCTCCGAAGACACGTAATCCTTTTTTTTTTTTTTTTTCCTCTTTTCACCACGCTCTCCATTTTAAAACATGTTTCATTTTCAACACCTGTGACCTCGGGTGGTTGCTGTTTAGCTGTTAGCTGTTTCACACGTCTTCTGACTCCATATTTCTCTTCATTAACATTTTTGGCAGTTTTCTTTTTTCTTTTTTTTTTTCTTTTTTTTACTTGGAAAAAGCTTCACAAGCTGGGACTGAACATTTGGTTTTCGCTTGCATCACAGGAAAAAAAAAAGCCTCAAGCATAGACATTTCTGTTAGTGTCATACAAATCCTAAGCACTGGATATAAATTCTATGTTTTTAGTATTAACTAATGTGAAGTTGTTGTTTGATTTTTTTTTTTAACATGATAAATTAGAACAGTCAAAAGTCACATGCTCAGACTCTATAGGAAGCCTCGTACATGCCAGGCAAAAAGGTAAATTGCCATTTCTTTAGATGCATTTCATGGATTGAAGCAAATTTTTTTTTTTTTGCCGCAGCTCTAGTGCCGCCTAAAAAAAAGGGGTCACATCACCTCTGATCTCTTTGAAAAAGGTAACCTCATTGCTCTTATCAGTTGTGACCTGCAGAAGCAGAACATAAGTCTCCTGGTTGGACACATTTTGTGATGAGTATTGTATTTGAAATTCAATTGTGCGTTTTAACATTTCATTGTATTTATTAGCCAGCTTTGGCTCTAAAAAGTGTCAGTACAACTTGGTGAGAAAGACAATCAAATAAATAAATAAATAAAAAGCAAAGACTTGAGATTTTTCCTACAAATCTGTCACTGTGTCATTGCGTTTCAACTGTTTCTGTGACTCCTGTGGAAAGATTTGAAGAGTTTGGACTATTTTTTGAGAAACCACACATTTGCCGAGAAGACTATACCTTTTGTGTTTTGTATGTGAAAAACACTGTGCACAAGTAACAGGTAGTGCCGCATGAATTTTTATTTCCACTGCTCTAAATAGTGCTCTTAATTTCCAGGGATCTAATAATTTCCAACACAAGGTTTTCTGTTTCCAAAGTTGAGCTATTCCACTCGGTCTTTTTATTTTGGTGGCCCATTACAGTAAATGTGGCCTATTGTTCCACCATGTGTGTGTGTGCGTATATGTGTGTGTGTGTGTGTGTGTGAGGGGGGGGGACACCACACATTCTCACTGTGCTGTGGTGTATACGCCACGGCGCCGGTGCTCATTGCAGCCAATCCCAGCATTTCAGTGAGAGAAACAGAGAGCTCAGCCATATGCAGCCACATCATAAATCTAATTGTAATTCCCAAATCAACTGTAGCGTCACCCACCGAGGGGCGCCGGCAAGTTTGTCACACACTCTTTTGTGTGCACTTGTGTGCGTGTGTGTGGTGTGCTATACCTTTCAGTTCGGGAGGGGTGTTTGAAATCATACTTGTGCCGTTGCCATGCTAATCTCGTTAAATAAGTCATCATAATTTACATTTCCTTTTTCCTCTCTGCAGGATGAACGTTTAGCTGTTTGCAAGTTGACCGATTGTTTCTGTGTGTGCACGCTTGTGTGTGTGTGTGTGTGTATGCAAAGCTTTTAGCGCCTTACCAAAGGATAGTGTAGTTCATTACAGTGCAGTCATGGTTTCATAGCTTGACACATACACTCGTATATATATGTATAAAAACTTCAATTATTCCAAAAGGGAACTGATGTAATGCACAGTTTTCCGTTAAGTTTGCATTATTTTTCAGTTGTTAAAGCTGCTGAGAGCTGAATGTAAGGAGATTAGCACTCAGATTGCTTCATTTGGATGCTTTCTTGAATTTGTTCCAGCGAGGCAAATAGGAGGCAATATTATGGACTGAAAGCAACCTTAAAATTGGACCATAATTTACTTGCAGACTAGTTGAGATGTCAGCAAATCATTCTGGTTAACACACATATTACACTAAGATTTGAGCTGAACTCATCTGTACCTCATTCTGCAGAGTGAAGGTCAAACAGCAAAGCGAAATAACAATCAGAAAAAAACATTTTTCGAATGAGCAGATGTTAAAGAAGATCCATAATCTACTTTTTGTTTATGACCAAACTGCAATTTGACAAGCTAGAATTGCAACATCTGCTAATATTGATCGGATGAAACTTTAGGACTGAAGTAACTGAACACATCTAATCGTCACTAAGATCAGAAAGAATAAATTGAAATAATGAAAAAGGGTTTTAAAAGTGGTTATTTGGCTTTAAAGCTTGACTCGTTACAGAGCTAATTGTTCTCCTGAAGTGAGGCAGAAACTGATACGGTGATGAGCTGAGCGGTGATCACACAGGCTTTGATTTTATTTCTTTTCTTGTGGTTTTCGTGTGTGTTGGGATGATGAAGCATAATGACACACTCTTTTTGTGGAAGCCTGGTCTTGGATGGGCCCTCTAGGAAAATTCAGTGTTTGATTTTTTTAGAAAAAAAAAAAAGGGTTTTGAAGAGTCAGAACAACATCCTCTCCTTTTTTCTTCTCACCAATCACCAGGCTGTTAGATGGAGAGAATTATAAATTGTTATTACAAAGGAGGAGCCCCCTTCAGACGTGTTGGAGAGCTTCTTTCAGTGAGGCATCAAAGACACCCTGTTTATGATCACAGAGGATTCACTACTCATTTAGGTTGACAGAGTGGCCACCGTGCTGCTGCTGCTGTGCACGCTACCACCCTCTGAGTTTAGAGCTTGTGATAATTAATCATTCAAGTGTGTTTGATTCAAAAAGGGGAATAGTTGACCCCACACACTTCCAATGAGGTGATTGTGTTTTACAATGAACAGTGTTTTAGTGATTTTGCAGGTAAAAAAGTTATCAAAGTCACTTTTTGCGCAAGGAGTTAATAAATTTTTGAGACTTTCAGGTTTGGCAGCTTTGATTATAGACATGCGATGTGACATTGATACCGAACAACTGATGTCAGCATACTGTGATTTTTATCTAATCAAAATTCCACACAGAACTATAAATTTTGCAATTGCCGTCTTTCAATTTAAGATTTAAAAAAAGGTGAAAAAAAAAATTTATTGTACAATAAACCTGTTTTTTTAGTCTTATTCAGGAACATGAGACTGCAGTCGCTAATATTTGCCAATTAGCAAAAAACAAACAAACAAAAAAAGAACTACAGCTGAAGATGTTAAATTCATTAGTTTTGCGAGTATTTAGTCACAAACCAAACAGAAAAAGGTGTTAAATAAAAAAGTCAGTGAGTCAACAAAGTCTTTACAATTCCCTCACAAGGTAAACACGAGTGTGAATGAAGTTCATGGTAAAACATCCGACAGCTGTTGAGACGCTGTCAATGTCAGCTTCATTGCAGTGTTACAAGAAAAGTCTGGGGATCAATAGAGTCAGAAAACTGATCCTCTGAAGAGTGTGAATGTTCGAGAAACGGACAAATAACACTTATTTATCTGTAATGCTAAGGTGACTTTTCTGAAAACAGTATTCTGCTTTCAGAGGCATCACAGGCTCATACAGAATAGAGACAGTCGTTAAAAACTAAATATAAATGAACAAATAACACCAAACACCTTCATCCACTATCTTCTAAATACTTGCAAACTTTAAAGGTGGTAAGATTTTTCTACACTTAATTAAGGATGTGTTTTAGGTATCATTCTCAATGCATCTCTTTAATGCATATTCAGTAACGTAATGTACATATAAAAGCAATCAGTATAAATTTTAAGAAATATACTCTACATTAGCTAGTGTATTGGAAAACCTTCTCTTGAATACATTGTTGGACAGTTTTTAGCAAATGAAAATTGATAAATGTGAATTAATATTGGGTCTTTTAAGAATTCCAAGGGTCAGCAGCCTTGGGAGGCCTTCAACAATAACTAAAAAGCTAAATGCTTGACTGAATAAAAAGAAATGATAGGGAAAAAAAAGTCTGAAAGGAGTTGCTTTAGCTGTCTGTGTTTCAATGTCTTTTAAACACTGCATAAAGGCCTATACTTCTTATTTTTTAATGCAATTAGAAGTGACAGAAAAAAAATCTACAGCAATTTTTGGATGGGCAATGGACAAAAGGCCAATTTTTCCTTTTTGAGGCAAAGTCCTTGGGTCTTTTTAAGTGCATTAGTCCGCTAATTAAATATTATATGTTTAACGAAAAATGCACTTTGAAAGCAGCTGAATTGTTTGACTCAAAGACACGGCTGCAGCCTTGATGATTGGAACTGTGTGCGACCATGAGGAGGTAAAGAGCTGCATTGTTGTTAGTCCTCCCTCATTTCACCCGCAATAATCCTTTCTGCTGATTTTACAATCACATTCCCTTTGTGCTTCTCTCACAGACAAAGACACTAGAAACAGTTATGCAGAGGAGGGGACTCCTTGATATTTCTGAACATGTTGCAGCCATTTTGCACAACCTGATGTGACTACACAACAACTTATTGTTTAATATTTAAAATTGTACAAAAAGACGACAAGCTACAAGTTTGTTTACAAGATGAACCGAACAGCCTCGAGTTAAAACAACAGAAAGTGAATGATGTCATGATGTTAAATCAAATAGTGTTTGTGTTCCTGACTTGTCACATACAGCGGATTAGTCAGGACTCCTTCACTGTCACTTTTTTAAGACCTGGGTACATTTTTAGTGTCTGTAAGAGTCACATGAGTAACTACAACGTAAATCTATTTGTGGCGATACTGAACGCTCATTGAAAGAGCTTCACCATGGAGGACGGTCAAGGTAAGACTTTCAGGAAGAAGAAAGATTCAGAAAGAATCTCAGTAAAACCAGGAAGTTTTGTTACCTAAACTGAAGTGCAACTGATTCATTATGTCAAATGTGTTCAAAGCATCAACCAATACATCACAGAGGCTCAAGGGCATGGCCACTTTGAGTGGCAGCTACTAGCCTCCTGCTATGTGTCACCTGAGTTAAATCAGGTTGCTGAACTTGACTTCTTGGTTGTGTTTGTGTTATTGGTGCCTTTTGGAGAACATTTTGTGCAAATATAAAACAGATAAGAAGGTTATGGCTCACTGTGCAATGGTTTTTTAAAAAGTTTTTAGATTAGCTGGTGGTCAGGTACTCAGTGATAGTGACGTCCAGAGCCACAACCCTGAGTTTCACAGTGGCTCTTCAGAAACTTTTGAGTATCGTTACGTAGATTTACATCCATACTCTGTGTGTTTAATGTAATGTTAATGTTTGGAAAAGACACAATGATGCACTGATGATCAAAGAAAGGCTCCTTCAGTGTTCGGAAAAATGGACATTTGAGCATCTACGTCTACTCTTCTGTTGAAAAGGGGAACACTAAATCCTCAAATGAAGAAATTTAATATTACAAAAAGCTCAAGAACAGCCAAAAAAGCTGGATCTTGTGTTGATTTTGTCTTATAATGGCTATTTCTTTCCAAAAGTCTAGATTGTTTTTTTTCAATAGAACTTTTCTCCCAAAGCTTGTCACAGTATCCTCTGTTTATGTGACCTTAACTACTAAAGCATGCTTAAGAGACTCATGGTTAAGTTCAGGCAACACAATGCACATTCAGATTTCTGCAAAAGTTTGTGATTCTGGTTTAATATTTTAAAAGTCAACACTGATGTAAAGGATTAGAGTTAAACTAATGAGAATTGTGCTTTCTGAACATCCATCCAGTCTTCCCCTCAACATTTTTACAACAATAACACAAAGTTACACTATTAACATGAGCTTTTCAATGCATCAGGTGTGACATTTGTTATTGTGTCAGTTGTTCACCTTTGCTGGTTTCCCCTCCCTCCTTTAAAAACATGAAGACCTACTGATTCAAGGTGAGATTAGACACATAAACCACATGAAAAACTACTTTGATCACTGCAAACCTCCTTCAAACAAAGAACGGAAGTTTTTTGATCTGAAAATGTCTTGTAGCCTTAAATCAACCACTAAAAAGTTACCTGTGTGACTTCTTAATTAACACTGATCATTTCTGTCAAATTTATGATGATAATCATCACTTTTATGCAGGCTTGCAGCATACAAGTCTGATACTTTAAGGGTGCTTCTTACAGGAGAAAGTTTTGTTCCAGTTTCCATTTTGTTTATTGTTTCAAATGAAGAGCACTTGAAGGACGGAAGCAGGATCCCATTGTTGGCCGCTGGTTTTGAAGAGGAGCTTACAAGAAGCACTTCACATAATATTCTTTGTTAAGGAGGAAAATACATTTGTTCAACACTCAAGATTTGATACCCATGTCAAACATGAATACTATAAAAAAAACCTACAAAGTCTTCTTTCTTCTTACAAGCACAAGAAGTTACAAGAAGTTTGAGTGCAAAGATAAATGGCTCTTAATTCATCAGTTACAGTTAGTCATACAGTCCAGAGCGGCTGACATTTTCTTTAATGTTATAAAGGTCATTAACATGCCTAACTTTAATCTATTGTAAAGATATGAATGAGTGTAACGGAGCTCTGGACTTCCTTCCAGGTGGACAAACACAGGGAATTCAGGGTCACATTAACTATGCCCTCTTGTCATTAGTCACAACATGAT
>JAPZDV010000023.1:22639268-22660312 GCA_029814665.1 Acanthurus lineatus
AAAATTAAAGACCCTCGAAGTGAAAATTGTCGAAAAACTTTGGGACAATGTAAGTACACAACTAAACAAAATATATAACACAGATTGATGTTCTAATTCTTTTAAACGTTCTTTCATATCATCTTAAGACTTAAAGATGATCAACTTCATATTTCTCTATTCTCTGAACTTGACATTGAGGATCTGGATCTAGTAGCTTGTGAAAAATAGTCTTATTAACAAATAATTCATAACAGCTTGATGATTATTTGCTGTTGTTCTTTAAAAAGGCAAAACATTTTTTAAAGTAAAACAAAAAGATAAATATCTGTCATTAAATAGACATTCATTTTGTCAAAATTAAAAATGAAAAGAGCTTCAATGATAGCTTTTCCCATAAATAAAACACAGCATAGCATTTTGTTCTGTTAATCTAATTACCCATAAAGCCCACGCCCTTCATAAGCAGAATTATATTTGAGTATACCAATTTAAAAGAACAGCAACCTTCTCATGGGATCCCTTTCATCCTTATTTTTATTAAGGCCGACACCTCAAACTGGCCTGCTTAACATTTATCATCATCAGAGATGAAACTGAGACGTTTCTCTATTTAGCAGAAGCAGGGGGAAAATGAAGTCCCTCCAAAGCAGGTATTCCATTTCACAATGTGCTTTTGTGCACAACTCCCTCAATTTTTGCAGTCAGGCTTTTCCAAACAGTGGGCCTCCTCCTCGTTCATTTCCTCATAATAATGTCTTTGTCAAATAACAGCTCACCTTGCCAACACATCCACAAATCTAAACCGCTGACTCGCAGACACTTTCAACATGTGAATAAAATCATATAATGAAAGTAAATATGGACGGTAGAGGGAGGAGGGGTTTGCATTCCCCTTGTGGCTCCCTATTGTCACATCTACATCTGGCCCTGGTTAAAGCACAAGGTCTCGGTGACGCCTGTCACTCGTTGGGAATTTGGTAGAATTGGCTCAGGGGGAAAACAGTGGGAGAAAACACACACACACGCACACACACACACAGATTCAGGGTTTAAATCTAGCTTCCCATCCCTTTCATTGTTTATCACAAAAGTGTAAAGAAGCAGTTTGTGGTTTGTTTTTCTCTGAGAAAATAAAAATGCTTGGTTGGGCTAAGGATAACGCTGCGGTCATGAAAAGTACATTGTGGTTAAAGCTGCATTAATCAAATATTTTTGAATAAAATTAAATGACTACGTTGAATGTAAAAACGTCTCATACAGTAATTAAGCCACAAAGATCACCAATGCTGCGGTAAATTTTATGGCTAATTTACTGGATGGTTCAATCTCACCACCTCTCAGTACCGAGAGCAATGAAGCAATGAGGCTTTGATATACTCACTGTAAGGCTAAGTGCTTAGCACCAAACCTTAGCAGCTAGCTTGTGAGGACAGCCAGCTGTTAAAAATACACATATTTTGTTGTGTAAGCTTATTTTGAGTTAAGAAGAGGAATTGAATTGAATTTTTAGAAAAATTAGTCATGATCTCTTGTTGTTTTTTGCTTGCAACCGAGAGGACTTGTGAGAGAAACTGACAGTGCTCACAAGGCGATGAAGGATGGATGAAGGTTCCCCCTAGTGGCAAATGTAGCTACTTCAAACGACTTATTCAGGCTAAGTTAAATTCAAATTAACCCAATTTTGATTGTTGACAGCAGACAGATTATTGATGCTGAAGACCAGGTCACAGCAAGAGAGCTAGCTGGTGAACTACATGCTAGCTAGCCATGACATGCTAACAATAGTCAGTCAAAAAAGCTTTCAAAGCTTCTTTCTTTTTGTGCCTTTACTTCCTCCCTAGCATTTTTGTCCAGGATTATGACTTTGTGATTTAGAGGAGGTTTCGATGTCCTGTATGCTAACAGCTGACTGTTTGTTCGCTAAAAGTCAGTTAGCTCTGTAAAAACCTGATGTGACCTGAGATATATGTGTCCAATTCCATCTTATCTGTAAGAACTTTTCAGCAAAATAATTTTACGGTAAAATTACTGTATGCTTTGCTTTGAATGCAATTTCAGGCTGCTTTATTCATTTTTAGTCATACGACAGGACAAATTCCTAAGATTCTGTGCTTTAGCCCAGCAAGGACAAATTTCGACCATTGCCATGTTTAAAAGGATTTCCGCAGAAGTGCATCGAATATAATAACCACTGTTCAAGAGAGTCAGATGAGGTTATGCCATCACACATGTAGTGGAGGTTGATTTAATAAATGAGCGCTGTAAACACTGGAAAAACGATGGAAATGTGAAATTTCTGTTACAGATGATGCTTAGTTGATTTAGTTTTCTAAGTCTGTCATATTTTGCAGTTAATGATTTTCAAACATTTCCACCTCAGCCAGACATAAAAACTTTTCTGCTATAATTCAGTGTTTTTTATTTTCCAGCACAAATTGAAATTAGCACATAAAACGGGTAGATGGAAATGCACTTATTTCCTCTTTATTCAAGATCAATCAAGAACCCAAAAGTTGGCCTTGACTTGACGGAGGTAACACACGTGTGTTTGTGAGTTTCTGCACTGAGGGACGGAGATCTGCTGAACAGCGATGCCCTTAAAATGTTAGACCTGTTTCCCCATCATTTCTGTTGCACTCATTTCAGTTTAGCCCTCCGGTTAAGGAGAGGTAACCCGACCCTCATCATGCACTTTAGGACAACCTCACCCGGCGGCTTAGAGGAGCAGACGTCTAGCAGGAGCATGTGGCCCAGCCAGGGATGAGAGACGTATATGTAAGGGAGGACCGACGGCATGGGAACAATAGTGCCTCTGTGCCTCTGCACCCCTCTGGATCACATTTCCTCCGAGGTCCAGATCGAAATGAGGCAGGGGCCCTGTCGCTGATCTAGCAAGCGAGCAGAGAAAGCCACACAGAGGGGAGGGTGCCGTATGTCAATAGTGATTAGGATCATGATCACAACTGTGGCGGGTGTGGGGCACAAGGGGGAAGGGGGAAAGAGAGGATGGAGTGGGGGGTAGAAGGGAAACATTTCGCCCTACTGAACTTCATTGTCTGGTCGCTGGTGGTGAGGAATGTCTTCTGGACTTGTTTAAAATGATAACTAGTCTCCACGTGCATCATAACCCCGGGTGACTTTGGAAGAAATTAGTTCTGATTTCTTTAGAAAGTCTTTGTGAATGCCAGACCTTTTATCGTTTCATGAGTTGTGGTTTAAGGGATGAAGAAAAGCAGAGAATTTCATGTCTAAAGAGCTTTTTTTTCTGGTTTTTTTAGAGGTCACAAGAAGAGAAGAAGCGTGCTTGTCCTGCCTGTTTTATGCCAGATTTTAAGTACATGAAGCACTGCTGGAAAAAAATGAAATATTTCCACACTCCGGGCTCGAATTCCCAGTTCTTTATTGCGATTTCTCTGCCAGCAAATTCTTTGTCAGTCAATCCTAATGAAGATCTTGTTGTCTAAACACTGCAATAATACAGCGAGAGCTTGAATTCAACGTGCGTAATTTTTTTTTTTTTCCATTTCCATTGTGATGTAGGATGGTTTAAGTAAGTGTTTCTCGTTGGTTTCATGTGTTTATATATTTAACAGGTGTTGAGATGTGTTAATGTGAGAGTGGTGGTTGATGTCGGGAGGAAGTCGATTTGAATATAAACATTTTTAACCTCTATGAGGTCAACGTTTATGCAGCGTGACACACATACACACATGTGGACACGAGGTAGCCACATGGAAAAGGCTTTTGTCTCGATTTGATGGGACCAACCAGCTGCCTCCTTCAGAAATACAAACCTCTGAAAGTCAAAGTCGATCGTGGAGTATCGTGACTGCAGGATGGCCCAGAGACCCCAGAGGAAGTTAGATGCCTTGTGGAGGAAAAAGAAGAAAACAGCATTAAAAAAATCATACCGGCAGTTTTAATATTTTAGACCATTAAAACCAAACTAGTTTTCAAAGCAAGTTGTAATTTTTTATGGATTTTTTATTTCCGAAGTATTCTGCATTTCTAAGCAACAATGGGTTTCATTCATTAAACTGCAAATTTAAAAATAGTTGACAAGGCTTCAGACTTGCTTGGGCTAATCCATGAGAGAAAAACATCATGTCGGCTTCCATTATTGCCACAGGAGAATGCAGTCAAAAGAGAAATCAATTAAAAAAATAATAAGAAAAAAAAGGATAATTAAAGCACTTTAGATCAGTGTTGTCTGTGTGGTTCATTAAAACTACAGCAATAAAGGTGGAAATTATATTTAGTACCTTAACTTAAGTAAAAAAAAGCTCAAACCACAAAGAAGATACTTCACTAGAAGCACAATTCATGCACTTTAAACCTCAATAAAAAGTATTGAAGTATCATCAGCAAATTTGAGATAAACATGTTTTTTCTGTATTAAAATAGTCCCAATGAGTGTTTTACTGTAAGAAATTATTTTTTGGATTAAATGATATGTGTATTCATGTGCATGGTGAATTTTGGTAGTGCTAGTTTTAACTGCTTTATATACCTTTGGGTTTCTGAATCCACAGTAGTCTGACTCACCGGATGAGGACTTTGTGAATAAGCCTGCAACTATTTCAGTCATCATTCTCCTCCCTTTCCACTATCTGTGTGTTGCTATTTTGCAAAGGCACAGTCGTAATCTGCATCCTTGGCTTGATAACTGTGGCTGAAGAAAGAAAACTGAAAAAAGGCATAATATTTTTTTTCCATATTGAGTAATGATAACTGGTGAAGCCAGAGGTTTCTCCAGACAGCGCTGCAGGGATATATGGCTGCCTATATGTGACTAAATATACAGCAGTGCATCATTTTCAATAAGATCATCATGTTGTGTATTTCTAGTATGACTATCCTGTGAAAAATATGCACGTCTACAAAGAAAAAAAAAGCACTTTATCGTTCATTGCATTGGAAAAAATTCTGAATCATTGCTTTCACTGGACAGGAAGAGTTTGATTTTTTTAATCTGCAAAGAAACTAGTGAGATGACAGGCAAATAAAGTGGAGTAAAAAGTACATTTGCCTCCAAAATGTGCTAGAATAGAAACATAGAGTTGCATTACATAAAAAAAAGAACTGCCCCTTGCAGTAACATTGAAGAGCACAATGTGATTTGCTTGCATGTTCAGTTCAATTCTTCTCTCATTCTCTAAAGAAAGTGCTCCACCAACGTGTGACTGACATGTTATTGTTATTCTCCCCTTTGATGACCCAAGTCTCAAACTTCACGTCTCCTCGCCTCCCTGCAGGGAGGTCACACAGGGGTCGGATGTCGGCCCTTCTGCTCGAGAACACTTCAGCAGGGCAAATGTTTGCTGTGAGAGACCGAATCGGCTGCATATAATTGAATGACAGACTTGTTATCTACATGCAGTCTGTCCATGGGACTCTTAAAGGACTGGAATGTTTCACAAGTGTAAAAATCTGGATTATGTTTGTGGTATTTACACACTTATGAAAATATGCAGGTCTGACTTGTAGTGAATTATAGATCACACAAGCTGAATAGCTTCACAACCTTTTGTTTTTTGTTCTTTTTTTTTTTGCTAAAACCCCCAGTGCAGCTTCACTTTGGTGACCTGACTGTGGTGACATAACCGCTGCTGCTGCTACTGCTGCCTGCTGCCTGCCAGTTGCAAGCCGCTCAGTCAGAATGACAAACCTCTGTATTGAATGGTTCCCTCCTTAATGGCTTTGCTCACTTAAGGCTTGCGGACTTCCATGCCTCCATAAATTTCTGTTGTTCTCCACCCTCTCCGCCCTTATTGTAAATCTTCATGGTAGGACCACTAAGAGCAAGTCCTAATAAGATCCAGACAGGCCTCTGTTCTGTGGCCCAGTGATATAATCACATTTTTATATGATAATCAAATAAAGGGTGGAATGAAATTCTTGAAGAGCGATGTGTGGTTTTCCCTCAGCTTTATTCCCCTCCATGTCAGATTTTCATCTCTAATCTCTGTCTTTAGCTGGAGAGAGAGATTTAGCGTGTTTCCATTATGATTAATAACTGCTCTCCATTAAGAGAGCATTAGTCTAACACTAAGCAGAGACCATCGGTGACAGCGAGCCATTGAGAAAAACGGAGACGAGGGATGTGTGGGGAGTGACATCACAGAGCCGCAGGCTTCAGCCCTCGACATCACGGGGGGATCCCTGTGGAGGGGCGCATGCTGCGTAAAGACCCCACTGCGTCTTGGCACAGTTTGCCAGAGATTACGCTCGGGATGAGGCAGCTTCACGCCGCAGAGCTGTGGCAGCTAGCCAGGCTTTGTGGATGGCACACAGCTTCCTTCAGTGCATGACGGCTTTCTTTCATTCCTGAGTTTTGACTATTCATCTGCATTTTCTTTTACTGAGTCTAAACTATAGCGTGAATTCAATGCTGTTTGATTATTTCATGCAATTACGAGTGATATGGAAGTGACACAAAAGGATACAATGGTATTCAATCCTATTCATAAAAAAGGGAAAGCAAAAAAATCCACAAAATATTAAAAAGCGTAAGAATAACTTGGTAATTATTCAAACAAAACGTAAAAGTCAGTTTACTAACTATATCAGCTGTTTAAAAGATGTTATGTGAAGCTATTTTAAAAATCTGTGAAATCTGTATTTTGTAAATTAATGGTCAAAAATTAATTAATGGTCCTCACTTGTGATGGAAAAAAAGGATTAATGCTGCAAAAAATCATTGTTTTCATTGGCAAATAATCTGTGATTATTTTCTTGTTTGACCTTTAAATTGATAAAATATCTAAAACTAGTAAAATATTGCCATCACAGTTTCCTTCACCACAAGGGGGCATCTTTTAATGGCTTGTTTTATGGACAAACTGTGCAAAAACCAAAGACACTATAACTATACTGTTAACAACACAGACAAAAAAAAGACACAAAACAACATTTTTTGGGCAAAAAGCTGCAGTGTATGAATATTTTGAAATATAAAAAAAATTACAGCTCGATTCCTAAAAATTACATGAAAAAATAAACCCGGTGATTGTCTTGATTAGCAGACTCCAAATCCTTTATTTTTTTGACAAATGGCTTTCAAAATGAGTGGAGCTGGAAACTTGGCTTGTTAAGCGTCAGTGATCAATTTCTCCCACTTCCCCCGAGTCAAGAGTCCTCCCCGGTTTGTCAGAGAAAATCTGATTTCAATCAGCGAGATGTTATCGCCTCTCTCCCTCCGTTTCAGGCTTTTATTTCTTTTCCCTCCTCTCACTTCTTCCTCTCTAATTTTTGGCCAAGGCGCCGAGTTATTTTAAAAAGTAATATGCTACCTCATCATTTCTGGGCTATTTAAGAGACATTCACACCACCCTGGAATTGGTGGGACAATTCTACACATTGTGTTGAGCTATGAAAGCACTTCAGACAGATAGCCCAGCACCACTTGAGCCACCAAAGAATGAAAATTGTGGTCATAAGAAAAATAATTTTGGCCGCTGTCTTTCATTTTTCCGCTGCGGCAGTTTCTAATCAACTCAGATGGAGTCCATCAAACTTTGAACAGTGGTGGGTCAGCTGTGGATCAGGTTTGGTTTTCTTCGGGGGAGTTTTTTTTTTTTTTTGGGAGCTGGAAAAGTAAATTGTTAAAATGTGATGGTGAGGTGTTGCCGCCCTGTCATTTCAGAGGTCTGCACACACATATGGATATTGTTGAAATGCACACACTAACCTCAAAAATATCGAGATATTTGAGTCCCTCCATGAACTGAACTTTAAAAAAGGAAATAAGCGTTGAGAGATTCGTCACTTTCCGAAATCTTTCCAAAGTGTTGAGGCCCTGAGTAATGACATTATTTCAACATTTGAGCGAAATCGGAGGGAGCAGACACTCACCAGTGAGAATTTGCAGACTTGAATGTAGAGCTGTGTAACTTCTGCCTCTGTAACAGTGACCTCACGTCCTGAGCTGTGCTTGTAACTCTCCAGATAGGCCGTCAGCCAGTCCCGCTGCAGCTCCCGGCTCGGGTAGAGGCTGTAGTTCACATCGTTCACACCTCCAACACAGAAAAACAGACACATGCATGTTTTTGGAACTACTGTCGGTGTGAAAAATCCAGTCAACACTCATCAGCTCCACATAAATCGTTCAAACTTCCTCATTAGTGAGCAGATCTAACAAACATTAATACTGAAATGCACAAAAAAACATGGAAACTAGATTACAGCACCTTTATCTGAGTTTGTAGCAATGCAGGACTTTTACTTCTATCAAAGAGTTTTTGCATGTAGTATTTGTACTTTATGAGGGACCTTAAATACCCCCTCAAGTGCAGTATACTGTATATTTAACTGCACAAAGTATAAAACTGTAAGAAGCATGACATGCACAACACCCTCAGATAAAAACTGATCTAAAAATCTTAGTGAGATCTGCATTTTGCAAATAAAAAGTAAGTCGATCTAATTCTGAAATTTAACTATTTGAGCTGTTTTAACAGGGAACTGTGTATTAATACGAAGATTTTTTTTGAGGTCACAGGAAAAACCTTCGTGTAAGACATTTAACTCATTTTGGCTACGATTTAGCATCATGACCATTTTGTTTGGAGCAAGTTTACACAACACAGCTTCAAACATGATTCCCTTTAAAAACACATGTAGCTGACATAAAAAGCTGACATGATGTGGTTCTTTAAAACTTCCTCTTAAAGTGATAAATTGATGATGAGTGCACAAATGTTCAAATTAACCCTGTGGATCTTTTCTGTGACACAGCTGGCACATCAAAGCCACTTTTATGGCCGCACTGAATCCATACTGAATACAGCAGTTTGTCTCCGCAGCTTCAGACGCAGGACATAGTTTCATGGTACATATAGCACGGAGATAAATGATATCATTGTCAAGGAGGCTGCACAAACTGGATGATGACCCTGCACATCACACACACACACACACTGTAAACGCAACTTCTCCTTCACTTGATATTTCACATTAGGGAAGTCTTATATGTTCTGGCCGTGAAAAAAAAATAAATAAAAAAAGAAATTGGAGGCAAATTGAGCTTCTTTTCATCTCAATGCACACTTACCGGCAAATTCATTGAAATGATTGCCAATATCGAAGGCCTGGTAGTTGTAATCGGCATACTCGTAGTCAATGAATTTCACCATTCCTGGTGGAGGATGAGAGGAAAAGCAGCAGCTGTTACCAGGACAACACGGAGAACACATCTTAGGTGGGAGCGTAAAAACCGACGACTCCCTTTTCCTTTTTATTGAAAGTACAGAACCTTGTGGGAGTCCAAGGAGCAAGGAGTCTCTTTTGATTCAGAGTCACCCTGGGCATCCTTGCAAAATATGTTGGAGAAATAAAAACATGATAAAAAGCTGCGACAAATGAGCCTCAGTTAAAAAGCAGAAGGTGTTTTTTTTTTTAATTCTTAAGGTATTCGGTTAGTTTCATCACATCCTTTTTCATGTAACAGTGATTTTATAAATTGATTTTTTTTTTTTTAATAGTGTTACACCCGTAAAGTTAACCAGAGTTTTGCGATGTGCGTGTCCGCTCTCTCACCCTCTTTGTGGTTGTAGATGATGTTTTTCGTCAGAAGGTCGTTGTGGCAGAGAACAGTCGGCGAGTCGATCTGCGAGAGGTGTCTCTTCAATGACTCCATTTCAACGGACAAAGTCTCGACGCTGGGCACCTCCTGCAGAGCCGCAGCCCTGAAACACGCAAAAAAAACACTGAAATTACCTTTTTTTCCCCTTTTCTTTTCTTAATGGAAAAGTCAGGACTGTCATTCCCAACATTTTTTTGAGGAATGTCACATGAAAGAAGCGTCTTTGATTCATAACAAAGCAACAGACACATCTGACAATCAAAACTTAACTCCCAGGATTTCAGGTGATGCTGATAAATCACATTCATGATGAGCAACTTAGCCAGTGTGTGATGTTTAATACCAACAGAGGAACAAAAAAAAGACAAAAGCTTAACTTTTATTTAGAAACAGTGGATAAGAGGAATATCATGCATGTGACTTAAGACTCATTAGACAGGTGTCACAAGGCAAACAAAAACACAGATGGGGTTAAATCAAAAAGGTTTCAACATTTTAAATAAAGGATGATTTCTTTTCATATGTGTAGTTTGTTTGTAATTGTAGTTCTCATGACTTATTGTACTGTCAGGTGTTGGTTTTTTTTTACATATTATTGGCAATGAATAGTCAAGAAAGAACTTTTCATAGCTTTTACTTATGAAACGGTAACACCACAGCAGAAGAAAATCCCCCCTTAATTAAATTAAAATTAATAACTCATTAAAAAAAATTACTTACAGTAGAGAAATATAATTGGAGAATGTTAAAAAAAAAAAATATATATTAGTTTTGCAGACAAATGGACTGTGATTTTTACATTGTTTCATACTGACGCATTTAAGTGGAGGTAACATTCAGTTGCTCAGATAAGCTGCTTTTATTTAATTACCTTATTTTGCTGCTACTGGGTTGTTTAACCCGTAACATCATGTAATGTTCTAATCATTAGTTTTCTTTTTAAAAGAAATATAATTATATGCTCTTAAAGGACTTTAAAATACTACAGAATTTTATCACAAAGTTCTCTAAGAAAATTCTTGGCAAAGACATGTAGTTAAATAAGGCATATTTTTTCTCACAAATGTAGTTATGTAAATAGATATAAAGGAACTTGAAAAGTGTAAGACCTCACATACTGTGAACACAATAACTGAGTAAATATACGTGTTAAATTCCACCACTGCTCATGAAAAGTATCTGGAAGTACAGGACGTGAGACGGATCCCTCCTCTTTAATAACAAGCTGTTTAAAGATAAGAAGAATGGAAAAAAAAGACATGCTTAATAATTAAAGTAACTTGAGAGACACACACTCTAACTGTGCCTCATTGTAAATTATATTTTTTATGCTAACAACTCCTTCAGATGTTCTTGTAAGGGCTCAATTAAATCAGAATTTCCCCTCACACACAGTGACTCATCTGCCTCTCAGACTTGTTCACTCCAGAAGAATTTGATTTGTCTGCATTTCACTATTTAGTGTTCCATTGTCTACTGTAAATACTGTTTCAGAGGGTTATCAGCCATGGAAAAATGTTAATAGACTTCTTGTAAGTCTGGGACTGGAGGATAAATGTTTGAAATCATAAAGCTGTGATCATTAAAACTGTTATTTATGAGAGTCTAAAAATATCAGCCTGTAGAAATCCCCATATAGGTTGGTAAATTTTTTTTTTCTTTTTTAACCTTTCACAAAGATAGCATTGTATAAAGAAAATGAGAGTATAGAGCAGCAAAAAGGGGGGGGAGAAAAAAACTTGTATAAATGAAAAGAAAACAGGACTTTTATGGCGCACTTGTAGTAAAGAGGAGGGAAAGTTTGCTGAAAGAATGCAGATATTGAAGACCAACTTTGTCATGAACTCCACATTCTTCTTCTTCTTCTTCTTCTTCTTCTTCTTTTTCTTCTTCTGCAGGAGCAACATGTTTGTAAACTGAGGCGGTTCGACGAGCCTCATTGAGAGGTTACATGCCTTGTTTTTTACTCCGTTGATTACTCCATCTATCAAAGAAGGCACTAATGTCCTTGGACGTCAGTGCAAAATGCACCTGGAAGAAATGCTGCGCAAGCATCCGTCTGCTAATTAATTTTTTTTCCCGTGTTTCCTTTTCAGTCGTCAGGCCACGATAAGAGGGTCATTTAAACAGCGTAATTTAAACAGCACCTATTTATTCGAAGGGGAACAAACAGATGTTCGGGTATTACACACACTTGTAGACATAATTTAGTGAGGCCTGTTAGAAACACACAATAAAAGCGGAGGAGCGGAGTCTTGTTTATAGTCGTGACACAGAGGCTCTGCTGCTTTACACGAGCCCTCCTACACATCCTCCTCAAACATAAGTCATTTTTATATATATATATTATCCTCATGGAAAGGACTGACGGAATAAAACAGAGTTAAAATCTAATATCTATCTGTGTGTCTGCCATGAATAAAAATATGTACATATTTTAAAATAGCAGTTTCCTGCTTTTAGTTTGTATCTATTTATAAAAAAGAAAGAGCCCTTTTACCCAAATTGTCGACCGAAAATTGTATAAATATTGTAAAATTGATTTCTTAATTGCATTTTTGCAGAAAACGCTACGTCTAGAATATAGCTGTCAGAGTGTTTGATTATTCACATCCACTTGCCTATAAAAAATCTTTCTGTTATTTAAAATCGACCCCCTCTGACATGCATAATTTATCTCTCTCCTCTCTGATATGTATTAAAACACACAGTTGAATGGTGAATCACCCTGATTCCTTTTCAACGCACACATTTCTTTAACTTAACAAACTGACTTTATCATAGAAACCCACGATTACACGGAGTCAAAAGCTAAATGAAAGACATCCATTGACTTTAAATGGAAACCTGTCGTCTTGCCATCAGATCTTTTCCTCTCTCTTTTCTGTCCTTTTCATGAGAAACAGTATGTCAAGTACATTCGCCTCCTGCTCCTTGTCAAGTCTCTGTAAGGTAATTAGTGGAATTTCCTCCTCTGGCGCTTCATTATCAATGTGCCTTATTTACATATGATTTCAAACACCAGCCGAGCACTGCTGATTTTTTTTTTTTTCCTCCTTCTTCTTTTTTCTTTCTGCAGTTTTATGCGATTCATGAGAGTGCAAACGGGAGACGTAGCAGGGGGCCTTTTGGAGAAGGAGATGTTGCACTCTGGCTTTCCATTGCTTTTTCTCTCTCTTCTCTTTTCTCTCCCATCTCTGACTTCTACTGTGCACTCTCTCTCCGAAAACCTTGCAGCTGCTGAAGCCTCTTTCGCTCTCCCTCTCCTCCTCTTTTCTCTCTCTCTCTCTCTCTCTCCCTCTCTCTCTCTGCCTCTCCCTGTCTCTCTCCTTCTCTGTATCTGTATCTCTCTCTTTGAACAGCGGGTGGCTTGAGAGCTGAAGACCTCCTCTGCAGGTGCAGCCTCTTCCTGCTCTCTCTCTCTCTGCCTTTCTTTTACCATTTCCTCTGAAGATCACATTCATACCAGCACTCATACATTCTCGAGTACAAAAGTTTCTCTGATGACTGTTTAAAATACATTTTTTGCTTTTTCTTAATGATTAGTCCTCCTCTGTCTCTGCTTCTGTGTGTGTTACACCCACACACACATGCACACACACACACACTCTAGACCAGTGGATCTGCAAACAGACATGATGTTTAAACATAAATTAACCTTTTGAATCTCACTTCTTAAAGCTAAGATCTCATTAATATTCTGTCGCGTTCTCTCTTTTACTTTTTCACTTTACTTTGCCGCTGCTTTTTATTTTTTGTACATATATCCAACTTGTTAATATCTCCTGATCATTTTGAGATGGTTTGAATGTTTGTGTTTGAGCAGCATCGGTGTGTGTCAGCCTCCTCAGTCACACACATGTCTCACAATATAGCACCATCTATTGGGCCTTTTAATGTGGTGCAGTCTTCTTCTGTGGATGCATTTGCAGTAATAACTTCATTTATCCGTTCACATACATCACCTGTATAACATTATATACAAAACAGTGTCTACAGAATAACTCATCATCCAAATGAGGAGGTTAATAGCAATGTGTGATATTTCTTAACTGCTCAGTTTTGGGCCAAATCTTAAGAGGAAAATAAGAGTTAAATATGAGAATTAACATTTACCTCGACAGAGTCTTTGGTTAATAAAGGTGGTTTAACTCAAATAACAGTTTTCTACTTCAATGTGCCTTACTTTTCAGATGCAGTGGATCCTCCTTATTTATAATTTTGTGTTGGCTGGACGCATTAAATATTCATGTAAATGTTGGTAATAAAAAACTGAAATGTCGAGTTCAAAGATTACACTAAACTGACATTTCTTTCAGCTCGCTTGAGGTCATGTTTGCTATAAAATACTTTCATTATTATCCTGAATAATGCCAAAAAAACAAAATAAAAATAGCTTACTCGGATTCCTCTCTTTGTAATCACAACTTAAAATAAATAGAAAAACCGGAAAATACTGACTTAAAAAGAAAACAGCTGCCTGTGTCTTGTCTTCTTGATGACAAAGAGGTAAAGTCACATCGGCCTTTTCTAACATCTGAATCCAGAAAAACTAAAACCTCTTGTCATAACAGACTGTCTCCTCCACAGCCCACTTTCTTTAATGAATGAATGACCCTGCAGACAAACGCCTCGCCCACGTGATAAAACTCCCCCCCCCCAAAAAAAGAAAGTCTAGCTGTTCAAAAGCAACTGAGAGACTCGGGGCCTTGCAGCTTCGGCCTGCGTGGACTTCCGACCCCTTCGCAGCAAACATAAACAAGGTTGAACGTTTGACCGATAAGGGAGAGCTCTGCAGGAAGCTTGTGGCCCAGCTCTGTTTCTTTGTAGTGTCTAGAAAGACCCCTCTCACCCCTCACCCCGTGACCCCCTGTCAAAGATAATGCAAAGTCAATGCCGGGAGGCCACTCCCTCGCCTCGTCCCTCTGACCAATGAGAGCTCGCTGCTGTGGCGGCGGCGGCCTACATCCACATGGCGAGAGAGGCGAGTGTGCCAGCGCAGCTCGCAGCTCGCAGCTCGCAGCTCGGACTGTCGGCTGTGGGCAGGTTTGAGAAATGTACGTTTGGCATGTGAGAAAACGATAAGACATCAGTTGGAAGTGCTGCTGTCTGAAAGATAAAGATGTTGAAAATGTTGCTGGTTTCTGTCAGAGGGGATGACGGCAAAAATCTACCACTGAAGTAGCCTCCCAACACCAGCCCCGAAGGTATTTGCTTAAAACTGATAAAAGAATTTCCAGTACAGGAGATAATTGACAGTTTCCTTCTCTAATTCATTAATATGAACCTTTTTCCTTCACCTGATAAGACAACTGAGCATTCATTAAAACCAACTCCCCTCAGTCACTGCTGCTCCGCCTGTACAGTTTTCTGCTCTTGCACGGCACATAATGCACTTTCCGATGATAACAGTGCAACATAATGACCCGAAATTCTCCGTCAGTTATGAAACAATAGGTTTTTTATTTGAAACAGAAGAAGAAGAAGGAAAAAAAAGCATGTATGTAAATTGTAAGTGGCAACTGTTGCTTTTGTTGGCAGTCAAAGAAAAAGCGTCACTGGCAGATCTTATCAGCTGCAGCTAGCTTGCTGATTAAGCTCACTTAAGCTCCATCAGTTGGTTGAAAACACTGTATACAGATGACTTTTGTTTTCACTTGGCTTTGATTAAACATGAGGGAAAAAAAAGTTTTTGAAAAGATCTCAGATGGTATTATGTTTTAAAGACTGTGTCTAAAGCTGCATTTTTAGGGGGAAAGAGTCGGGATTGGAACATCCATACAGATGCTTCTGCACAGAGGCTGAAGAGTCATCAATGCTTTTATTGATCTTTATATAACCTCAAAACCTCATATAAGTTGAAGATATGCTCCTTTGACTTTGAATGCTGTCGTTAAGAACTGGTTGATTCATTGTGCTTAATGTTTTCAGTTTATATAAGGGCAGATAGACAGATATAGTTTTATTTAGCCTTTACACTTCTGCTGTTGTTTTTGGGTAAGAAAGGTTAAAAACACGACCCCCCCCATCCCAACTCTTTAATTCCTCACATTGCTTCATCATGTGGACAAAGTTAAACATGCCCACTGTGTGTGGTTACAATTGCTTTGCAATAGCTGGACAGTCAGTGTTCAGGAGGGAGGGGTTTGGCAAACAGTAAATTGGTTGTTTTGGGGGGTTTTTGCTTCAGAATTTCAGACTGATGATAAACAGAGGAAGCATTTCCAAACTTTAAGGTCATCCCTGATGGACTGAAGCAACAAAAGAACATCTCTATCGTCTGCTAAAGTGCATCTCTGTGTGGTTGTATTGTGAAATAAACCCTGAATATACATGAGGTCGATGTGTTTTGATACCTTGTTTCCTCACTTTCCTTCAGAGAGACTGACTCTGTCCTCCAAACGTTTACAGTCAATATTTGTGAGGTGATAAATAAATCCATTGTGAATTTCACAGGTTATTTAGGTTTAAGGAGGCAGCTCGTGTCTTAAACTAAAGATTCTTGGCCAGGAAAACACGAGTTTGTGAATTAGACCCAACAAGTCACAAAGAATAAATAATAACTGCAGAATCAATGCTAGGATAGAAAACTGAGCCTGCAAGATGTAGTTTAGCCTAGAAAAACTGCTGTTGAGCTGCTTTTGAGCAAAACAAGCACTCCGTCCTGTGCTGCTGCAGCTCAGAGGCCAACTAAACTGTGATTGTATTGTAATATTTATCATATTGGTTGTGGTCAGATAACGACTGCATGAGACAAAATCATCAAGATCATTTAGTCGAAAGTTGTACCTTCTGCTGCACCTCTGCTCAGCCGGGCTGCTGTCCACGCTGCTCTGCACCAGTGTGAGAAAGTGGGACATTTTTGTCCAGAGTAGAGGTTCAACTGGCAGACCACATTTTGGCTGGATGGAGTGGATTCTCCCCATCTCGGCAGCGATCAATCTGCGGGGGGAGAGAGAGAGAGAAAGAGTGAAAACATTTTCTCAGATGAGCCTGGCTGACGCTGTTATTGCACAAACAATCATTATCAGAGGAGAAACACAACTCCCTTTCCATTTAGCGCTCTTATCTCGTTCTCTTTTTTTCAAAAAAAATGGGGCCTTGTTACATTCATGACCTTTTGACTACTTGAGTGCTTGTTCTCAAGGCATCACAGTGGTGACATAAAGTTTTTCGGGTGTTTCCCTCAGAGGGTATCAGGCGGGACAAGGTGATTGATGGGTAATGTGGCCCTGGCTGCTCAGCCTCGCCTGGCTGTGTTGTGTCCTACTGTCCTGCAGAGAGAATAATGGCGCTGGCCTGTTATCGTGAGGATGATGAATGAAGCAGAGGGCATGACTAAACAACATCGCTCAACATGACACATGACTCATCTGAAATTATTAAAAAAAAAAACAAAAAAAAACACCTGAATCAGCATTATTGAAATGCTCAACGTACACTCACGACCTCCAACAAGCACCGCTGAGTGTTTTCTTAGAAAACACACATTCAAGGTTTCACATTACTCTTAATAAATCTGAATTTCTACTGTCTGACCTCTTTATATGTTGGCATTCAGCTACTGTTGTAGGATCCATTATGGTGATGGCATGGCCTCCACACGAAATACATCTCACATTTAACTCGAAACTGATGTTTTAACAGACATATATTATGTTTTAACTTATAAAAACTTATTAAATGTCACACTATTTTATTACATTCACATGTTATTTGACTCTGACTGAATCTTTTTTTTTACCACAGGGGGGCTCTCTATTAAAACAATGAAAACAAAAGACGCAGTTTAATGATGTCATCAGGTAGCGTGGGATCATGGGATTTGTTTGTTTAAATGTCACACCGCAGCCATTACAGCTAAAAGTCAATCAGACTAACTTAAATAGAAATTGTTACAGCTAAAATTGAACTTTTAAGTTTGATTCATGTTACGTTTGGTCACGTTTGTCCAACCGGTGTTCACCCTGAAGTGAGTGACAGGCGATACAGTAAAACACTCCGTTACTGAAAACCTTTTAGGATAATGTAAATACACAACTCAGCAACATAGAGAACAAAGACAAAGACATTTTCTAGATATGGAAATGGAAATATGAAAATGTTACGTACTGAAAGTTTAACAGTGCGCTCTGATTTATGTCAACTTTTACGTGGTCCTTCTCTCACATGAACTCATTGCTACACTGGACTCTGGTCACCATATTGTTGCTTGAACAGGAAAGTTTCCAGCTGTGAAAGTGCAGCTGTGGGAATGTAACGTTCAGTACATTCAAATAAAAAGAAATACATAAAAACTTGAAAGCTATTCTGGCAGAGACCTGTAGATGGAGGGCTGCCGAAGCAGCTCATCATCCAGCACTGTTCCTCGGACAAACTCGTAGCAGATGCCATTCTCAAAGCTGCAGTAGATCTGGGGACCGCACCCGTGGGCATGGAAAACCTGGAACATCTCCACCTCCCGGTCCCTGTTCACGTAGAGCTCCGTCATTTTGCCGTAAAGTCGCACCAGAACGCAGTCGGACTCCTGGAGGGAGCCAACGAAGCAGCCAATCAGCTGGTTGGTGATGCCATCTGTGAATGTCTGCAATGAAAGGTAATCAGAAATGTAAATGAGCAGAGAAAAAATATTTACAACTTGGATTTTCAAAGCAGAACAAAGGTCTTATAAACACAACTTTACTATGTTTCAACATCTTTAAACATCAACTTATTTTCTAAAAACATTGTAAACTGGTGCTCTCAGATACAGATAAGGACGATAACACTGCGATAACACCACCTCTCGTCAAAAAGAGGATTTTTCTTTATGGCATAACTCACATGTGGACAATACAATTACAGCACACTCCGCTCATTCCAGTGTGTATAACTGTCAGTCGTATTTTCTAACAATAAGTGAAAGTTGAACAGGTCACTCTTCTGATCCTCAGTCTGATTTACTGTTTGTTCATGCCGATCTCTGACAAATCTCACCAAACATGACTGCACTCAGAGCTACAAAAGGTAAATAAATACAGCCAACAGATGCAATATGTTCAGTTTGAGGTCTCTGGATTACAACTTTTGGTACAATATCATTTTACAGGCTGCTAATTTACCTCCGTTACGCCTCATTTAACTCAAATTTCTGACTGAACTTCCACTTAAACCACAGTAGGCTATTGTGCAGAAATAAGCTATAGAACAGAGACATCAATTATCAGCAACTGGGTGGAAATATAAAACACATACATGTGTATTTTACATCAGAGCGCATTTAATCTTAATTTTCTAAAAACATGTAAAAATCCTTCACAGATTGTCTTGAAGTTGTGTTGAGTTAAATAATCACAGACTAAGCAGCACACAGCAAATCTGGTTGCAATCAAAGTCAAACAAGCACATCCAGCAGATCACAGGTGATTCATTTAAGCTATTACAAAGTGGTTCAACACTGTTTCTAAAGATTATTAAATGTTTAAACATTAGCACAGACATGCTATGCATTATTAAATTTGTTAGATTACCCACTAACCCTCGCGCATATGTTCTGGCCTTTCAGTTCTTCACTTTATATTTTCTATTTAAATATTTCTAATAGGCGCATATTTCCCCAAAATGTAGACAGTAGAAGGTTAAAAAAGTTCAGTAACTGTAACTAAAGTAACTGGTTCCTTTCTGTGTCAGAGTAAACAATGAAGCTGGAGGCAACAGGGTTTATATTCAGTGACCAGGCAGTGGAAGGTTGGGGTATATTTGGGTCCAAAAAGGTAAAAAAAAAGGCTAAATTTAAACA
The DNA here is from genome assembly GCA_029814665.1 of Acanthurus lineatus. NCBI lineage: Eukaryota > Metazoa > Chordata > Actinopteri > Acanthuriformes > Acanthuridae > Acanthurus > Acanthurus lineatus. The sequence continues at coordinate 22,658,612 of JAPZDV010000023.1, forward strand.
GAATAACGTAATAAGCAGTTAACAAGATGAAACTAACCCAGATTCTTCGCATTAATTAATACTGAAGATATTGTCTGATGTGACAAGGACAACAAATATAAAGAACCAAAAAGTTTTATTCATATTCTTTACATGAAGTTCAACATCATCTCTTAACTTAACCAAGAAATAAATAAATAAACACACAAATTAAATGGATATAAAGAAAGACTGTCATGCAGACCAAGTATTCACTGGCATATACAGCACATGCCACAGCTGGTGACTGACAGATGTTAACAGATGTGCAGTTGTTAGAGAGCTGCGGCCCGAACTTGTTGACGTTGAAGCTCACACTTGCAGCACAGTCTGTTCTGTTCTGTTCTGTGTGTGTGTGTGTGTGTGTGTACACAATAATACCGCAGTGACCGCTGTTTGCCTGCAGAGGCCTCGTCGGACATTTGTTGTTATTCGGTGGTTTCTCAAAAGTCTCTCATTCTCTGCCAAGGTCCCCGAGGCGTTCACTGAAGCCTCAGATGGGCCCACAGTTTTTCATCTAAGTGAACAAACATGGCCACCTTGACATCTGATCAAGTATTTATATCATGGATGACGATGGGAACATACACACTTTTCACTGGTTCAATACTGTCATCAAATTTCCTTTGTCTCTGATTTGTATATATTATTTTTACAGGTTAGTCAGCTTAATATTTAATGCAATTTATTAGATAAGATCACTTTCTACACCTTTTTTTTAACACAAGGGAATTTACATTTCAGCATGTGTAATTAAACTGCTTTTAATTATTTGTCTCACGGTCGCCTCATAATTTGTAAATCCATATTTTCTTTTCATATTTTATTGCCATGAAGACTTTAATTTTGAGTGAATTTTAATTAATCCTTTTATGAACAGCACTTTGACGCAGTCTCCTTCAGTTTTTAACATCTATCCTGCATAAATTTGTCTTGTATTTATCATTATTATTATTTAAATATACTTTTATTCTTTTTCAGTTAAAGTAAATAAAAAACTCAAAACGTCTCAGCTCGCATCACCTTGAGTTTGGTCTATTGTTTGTTTTTTTTTTGTCAAAAAGTGATTACAAAGTGTGTCAAAGGAAAGCATAAAAACAAAAAATTCTTAGAAAAGAGAAGAAATGTCAGATACAAACGCGGCAGAGTTTAGTTCAGGTGTGAAAGCAGAAGCCATCCGTCCTTCCTCGGTACAGTCTGTATATTCCAAACAGATGATCACAATACATCATTAAAAGGACTGTTGGGATCTGCAGGCTGAAGGGAAACATATACTCCTTTTGTGTACATTACAGGACCTGGTGTAGATTGAGAGGTCACCCACCCAATGTGCTGTCACCTAACAAACATAAACCCTATTTCTCTGAAAGATTGGACCTCGTGTTTGCACATGGGACCAGACTGGGATTGTCTTGAACTGAGCAGATGCTTCCGACAGTATTACACATCTGTCAAATCTGTTCTCAGGGTTAAAAAAGAAATTAAAAAAGTCCACTTGTGTTGTCCGGTTACCTTGGACTTTCTACTGGCTTTAAGAGTTTAAGGCGCTGGTTCTCAGACTTGGGGAGGGGCTGCCAATGAGCGCAGACAAATATGAAGCAAAACTAAGACACATTAATGTGATTTATGTAGAATTAATCTTTCGATGCAATTGATCCGATCTTTATTTCACTTTAATTCAAC